>JAVVLW010001105.1:0-10000 GCA_034401795.1 Chaetoderma sp. LZ-2023a
TGTTACTATTTATCGAATTGATTTGAAGCTTCAGAGAATAACTAGACGAAGTCTGAGGAATAAACTTATTGAAATCGATGATGATCCTAATTCTAATATAGCCACCAGCGGCCATCTTGAAAATTTGTTTCCGAATAACAACTCCATTTCCTCCATTTCATCTGAGGAGGAAACCTATTGAAATAGAAGATGATCCAAAATCCAATATGGCTGCCAGCCACCGGTGGGCATCTTGAAAATTGGTTTCCGGACAACAACTCCATAACCATTTAGCAGATCACTTTGAAACTTCATAGGATGACAGGAATAGGTCTGAGGAAGAAATCGCTATTTTCTGAAAGCTCTTATTCATTGGTTTGTCATCAGGGCGGGGTATTATGTGCCATTTGTGGAGCTCTTGCTCACGTATAGTAACCAAACTTGGTATATGGATGCATCATGCCGTAAAATTGTGTCGTGGATCAAAAGTAGGTCAGTGTAACCTACTTTTCATGGTTCGCTGAAAATAATAGATTACTCTCTTCCCAGGCCGCGATTTCAAGTTTTTGTCGAGCCCTGTGTGACGCATGGGATGGCTAGACATAGCGATCCAAATGGCGTGTGACAGTCAGCGTGCAGATAAATGTTAAACATTTTCAATAGCCTAAGTTTATACAATGCAACCTACGTAAGCCCTAATGCTGTATAACTGTAACAGCTGGGCAGCTCCAAAGGCAGCTCCAGACAAACTCGATGCCTGTCACCGCAAACACCTACACACCATCACTGGACACCGATGGCCAGACAGCAGAATTTCCAACGATGCACTATACAAGATGTGTAATACGTCGCTGCTGTCTGTAAAAGTCGCCGAGTAAAGCTGGTCCATGTTTGGCCATGTGCTGAGGATGCCAGAAGAAACACCAGCACAGAGAGCCTTGGAATTCGCCCTACTCGGAGACAGCAAATACAAAGCCAGGAGAGGACGTCATTGCATAAATCTGCTAAGCGGGCTATGAGGTGACCAAGAAAGCAGGACTCGGTACACTCAAGTCAAAAATGGACCTCGGGAAGCTAAAGATTTCGGCTGAGGACAAGGACACAGTGGGCAAAAGCGAAGAAGGACTGATTGCAGCTGTAAGATGTTTCTACTACTAAAGCCGCAAAATACAGTAATCATACATCATACATCATTGCATCCCAACTCCATAATGAAAATGTTTGTATAGTCAATGTAATTGCGGATTAGAATAGAACTATACAGACCGTGTTAATACATAATGCTGTATACGTAGCCACATCTGTGGGTGTTCCTATCAATAGGATGGATATGCGAAGATTAATCAATCAATCGTGGGTACCTAACTTCTTTGATCACATATGCATGTATTTCTCATAGAAAATATCCATTTGCAGACCAAAAGATTATTTTTGAAGATTTACCACCAGAATGAGTGGGTCGTTTATTGAGCCAGTCATTTCTGTTGTACATTTACAAAATAATCTTCTTTTGGTCTGCAAATAGACATTTCTCAAGACCTCTGCAGAAGCCATTTTGGTCAGCTCGAGTGTTAAATATCTAATATATGTTTTCTGTGTTCTTCAGCTTAGACGATCATTTACATCACATATTTGGAATTGACTCTGAGCCGGCGGATTGGGATACTGATAAGAAATATGCTGCTGATAACATTGAGGTAATTGTATGAAAATCCTGAGGTTTTCATTTGTACTTCTAGTTTACGTTTATGAGGAAGGAAATGTAAGTAAATGCCACTCATCTTCAGCAATCATTCTCAAATCTTATTGTCTATTATGTTGAATTCTGACATCTGGTCAATTCAAACGATTTTAGCTTACCTGGCCTGAAATGCCAAGTGAGCTTATGCCATGGCGACCATCCGTCGTCCATCCATCAACTTTTCCATTAACTGACTTCTCAAGAACCACCTGGCTGATTTCAATTATATTTGGCAGGAAGCATCCTTAGGGTATAGGGATCGAAGTTTGTTCAAATGAAGCTGATTGGCCAATTTGGCCGGCGACCATCTTGGATTTTGGCCGATTTTTAGAAACGTCTATAAAAATCTTCTCCGAAACCGCTTGGTGGATTGAAACAAACCCCATGAAAGATGATCTAGGGCAAGAGCTGAACCAAGTTTTTCAAGGGAACTTGATTGGTCAAATGGTTCGTATATAGTTTTGGTTGACCTCGTTTTAGCGAAAATGACCTCCAGAACCGCTGAAGGGATCGGGCCGAAATTTGGTGGATATGATTAGGGACTAAGGGCCATTAAGGTTTGTTCAAGGGAAGTTGATCCTTCAAAAAACATCGCCGCATTGGGCCAATCAAAATATAGCATATTTGGTGGCCATATTGGATTTTTTTATTTGATGGATTTTGAGGCTGAAATTGGTTTTATATATGTTTATGGGTATTCTGATCTCAAATTTGCAATTTTCGAAACTGTATGATAAACGGTTTGGCGGCCATCTTGGATCATTTTCCTGCCAAAAGCGCCTATACTACAGAAATGGGAAATTTAAAATGTCTTCTTCACGAGAACTTCTGGGCCAATTTTAATTATATTTGGCAGGAAGCATCCTTAGGGGGTAGAGATTCAAGTGTGTTCAAACAAAGCTGATCGGCCAATTTGGCTGGTGCCCATCTTGGATTTTGGCTGATTTTTAGAAATGTCTTTAAAAATCTTCTCCGAAACCGCTTGGTGGATTGAAGCAAACCCCATGAAATATGATCTAGGGCAAGAGCTGAACCAAGTTTGTTCAAGGGAACTTGATTGGTCCCATGGTTTGGTGGCCATCTAGGTTGACCTAGTTTAACCGAAAACAACTCCAGAACCGCTGAATGGATCTGGCCAAAATTTGGCAGATATGATTAGGGACTAAGCGCCATTAAAGTTTGTTCAAGGGAAGTTGATCTGTCCAAAACCATGGGCACCATGAGCCAATCAAGATATAGTGTGTTTGGCGGCCATATTGTATTTTTTATTTGATGTCTTTTGAGGCTGAAATTGGTTTTATATATATGTTTTTGAGTATTTTGATCTCAAATCTGCAATTTTCGAAACTGTCGGATAAACCATTTGGTAGCCATCTTGGATCATTTTCCCGCCAAAAGCCCCATACTAAAGCAATAGAAAATTTAAAATGTCTAGAACTGCTTGTCCGATTTCAATTATATTTGGCAGGAAGCATCCTTCGGTTGTAGAGATTCAAGTTGTTCAAACGAAGCCAATCGGCCAATTTGGCTGGTGGCCATCTTGGATTTTGGCCAATTTTTGGAAATGTCAAAATCTTCGTCAAAACTGTTTGAGCGATTGATTCAAAACTCATAAAATATCATTTAGGGCACGAGCTGAACCAAGTTTGTTCAAAGGAACTTGATTTAGCAAATGGTTGGGCGGCCATCTTGGATGGCCTGGTTTTCATGAAAGCAACTTTGTCTCCAGAGCCATTGAACGGATTGGGCCGAAATTTTGGTGATATGATATTGATGACTAAGGACCATTAAAGTTTGTTCAAGAGAAGTTGATACATAAAGAAACATGGCCTCTGTTTTCTTATTACAAGTCTGCTCAACTCATTAGAGTTCTATTTATTGTTAATGACCATTTTTGTAAATTTTCTCATTAACACCATATCCTACCGAATTGCATAAAAAAATTTAATGAAACTTGGCAGGTGGCTTCTTTATGATGGGTGCATGTGACTTTTGAAGGATTCACCTTTATAAGGCCAAGGTTTTGGGGGAAAATTGGCTTTTTAATGCAAAAACTAAATTTGTTTATGTTCTCATAAACGGCATATCATACGGAATCGCTTAAAGTAATTTAATGAAACTTGGCAGGTGGCTTCTTTATGATGGGTAGATATGTCTTTTGAAGGCTTCACCTATATTATAGGTCCAAGAATTTTGGTGAAAATGAGCTTTTTGATTTGTTGTCAATTTCCTTGTTTCTTATTTTATGCCATTCGCCATGGCGACTGTTGTCCATCTGTTCGTCTGGCCATCAACTTTTGCTTAAAGACGCCACTCATTAACTGCTTGGCAGATTTCAAATTAATTTGGCATGAAAGATCCTAGGGGAGCAGGCTTTAGAACTTATATACAGAATTTTGATTGATCAGTTTTTTTAGCAGCCATCTTGAATTTTCCGACTGGGAAATTGTTTAAAACACTCCTCCTCATTAACTGCATGGGCAATTTCAACCAGACGTGGCTGGGAGAATAGTACACTGGTATGTTTCAGAATTTGTTTTCAGAATTCTGATTGGTCAATTTTTACAGCAGCCATCTTTGATTTTCAGAAGATTTCTGGCAATCACTTAAAACCATACTCGATAACCACTGGGCCGATTTCAATCATACCTGGATAGAAGAACCCTAGCATAGTATGCTTCATAGCTTGTATACAGAATTTTGATTGGCACATTTTTCTGGTGGCCATCTTGAATTATCCGAAAAATGTCTGGAAATCGTTTAAAACTCTACTCCTCATTAACTGCTTGAGCAATTTCAACCAGACTTGGCTGGAAGGATACTAGGCTGATAGGTTTCAGAACATGTATACAGAATTTTGATTGGTCAATTTTTCTGGTGGCCATCTTGAATTCTACGGAAAATGGCTGAAAATCGTCTACTCATTAACTGCTTGGGCGATTTCAACCAGACTGATTGGAATGAGCCTAGGGCGGTAGGCTTCAGAAAGTTGCATACAGAATTTTGATTGGTAATTTTTTGGGCGACCATCTTGGATTTTCTGAACATTTTGGGAAATGAGTTAAAAGGCTACGCCTCATTAACCGCTTGGCCAATTTCAACCAAACTCAGCTTGAAGAACCCCAGGCCGGTACGCTTCAGAACATGTATACAGAATCTTTACGGCTTGGTTTTGATCGTGGCCATCTTGGACTTTCCTAAAGTGGGAATTCGTATAAAGTGCTACTCATTAATCGCTCGGCCAATTTCAACCAAATTTGGCTGGAAGAATCCCATTGTCATAGTCTCTAGAAATTCTATTCAGAATTTTGATAGGTCAATGTTTTGGCAGCAATCTCTGATTTTCTGAAAGTTTTCCGGAGCCATTTAAAAACGTCACTCATTCAATCAATAGCCCGATTTCAACAAAACTTGGGTGGAACAATACTATGACAGTAGGCTTCAACGTATTAAACGAGAATCTTGATTGGTTAATTTTTTGGTGACCATCTGGGATTTTCCGAACATCATCCATCATTTCTATTTAAATTATAATGTTTTAAATGACAATGGTCCAAGTGAGCACCACAGGCCCTTGGGCCTCTTATTTATTATTTATTATTTTTAGCTCGACTTTATTGTGATACCCTGCACATCGTCCGGTGGGGGTGGCGGTGGCCAATTTGCATTTAGCTCAACTTTTCTGTTTATATCTCACGTTTGGTTAATCATACTGGACCCAAACTTGGGAACATGCTTCCTTATAATGACACAGCATGTCATGGCAATACTGGGGTCAAAAGGTCAAAGGTTACTGTGACCTTGGTAAAAACCTTGGGTTTTTTCAACATTAACATTTTCCGTTTAGCTCAACTTTTCTGTATATACATGTATCTCAGGTTTGGTTAATCATATTGGACCCAAACGTGGACACATGCCTCCTTATAATGACCTGACATCACACAATGAGGTTAATCCCAAAAGGTCAAAGGTCTATGTCATTATGACCTGGGTAAAAACCTTGTTTTTTCAACATTAACATTTTCCGTTTAGCTCGACTTTTCTGTATATACATGTATCTCAGGTTTGGTTAATCATACTGGACCCAAACTTGGACACATGCCTCCTTATAATGACCTGACATCACACAATGAGGTTAATCCCAAAAGGTCAAAGGTCTATGTCATTGTGACCTGGGTAAAAACCTTGTTCTTTCAACATTAACATTTTCCGTTTAGCTCAACTTTTCTATTTGTATCTCAGGTTTGGTTAATCATACTGGACCCAAATTTGGACTCATGCTTCCTTATAATGACATGACATCGCACAATGACGTTGTGGTCAAAAGGTCATGGTCGCTGATGCGCATGATGACCGCCTGTTGTCCATCGTCCATCTGCCAACTTTTATTTAAAAATGGTACTCCTCATTAACTGCTTGGCGTATTTCAAACTAATTTGGCTGGAAGGACCCTATATGGGTAGGCTTTAGAAATAGTATACAGAATTTTGATTGATCATGTTTTTGGTGAAAATCTTAGATTTTATGAAAGATTTACCAGAAATTGTCAAAACGCTACTACTCATTAATCGCTTGACGGATTTCAACTTACTGTGTCTGGAAGGGCCTTATGGGGTTTAAGCTTCAGAACTTAGATACAGAATTCTGACCGGTCAAGTTTTTTGGTGAACTTAAATTTTATGAAAAATTTACTGGAAATTGTCAAAGCGCTACTCATTAACCGGTTGACGGATTCCAACTTACGTTGGCTGGAATGACTATGGGTTTCAGCTTCAGAACCTTTCTACAGAATTTTGATTGGTCAATTTTTGGGGTTGAAAATCTGATTTTACTTAAAATTTACCAGATATTGTCAAAACGCTACTCATCATTAACCGCGTGACAGATTTCACACCTAGTTGGCTGGACAGATCCTATTGCGGTAGGCTCCAGAACATCTATTTAAAATTTTAATGGGGTGATGTCTTTGGTGAAAATCACTAATTTTCTGAAAAATGTACTGGAAATTGTCACAGTGCATCTCCATAATCGCTTGTTGGATTTTTTATCCAAATTTGGCTGGAAGGATTCTATAGTGGTAGGCTCTCGATTTTTTGCATGTGGCCATTTGGATTTTTTTTTAATTTTCCAGAACCATTTAAAACGCTACTCATTATTATCCCCCCACTTTAACAAAAAGTGGGAGGATTATGTTTTCGCTTCCGTGCGTCCGTGCGTCGGTCACACACACAAACTTTCTTTCGATAACATTACTTTTGCTTGGAATATTGTGACAACACTTCATGGGAAGGTTGGCTATGGTAGTAGGCAAATGCATCTTAGTTTAAGGGTCGTTCAGCCCATCCCTCCGTCGATCCATCCCTTTGTCTCTGAATTTGTATCTGTCCGTCCGTGCAAATTTTGGGTTTTCGTTCAATAACTTTATCTTTGCTTGGAGTATTGTGACAAAACTTCAAGGGAAGGTTGGCTATGGTAGTAGGGAAATGCACCTTAGTGTGAGGGTCAGTCAGCTCGTCCCTCCATCCATCCATACCTTTGTCTCTGAATTTGTGTCTGTCCATCCATGCAAATTTTGGGTTTTGTCGTTCAATAACTACTTTTGTTTGGAGTATTGTGACGAAACTTCATGGGAATGTTGACTAGGGAAATGTACATTATTTTGTGGGTCAGTCAGCCCCCTGCTGCAAGTGCTAGGCCTCAAAGTAGATCTAAGATCTCTGGTCTTGGGTCGGGCGCAGGAGTGTAACACTTTATCTGTGTACCAAGCCGGGTATTTGGAGCGAGTGGCCAGCCATAGCACTAAACAACTCATCTTTCGTGACAGTTAATATTATGAATATCCATCATGGTGCTCACAGTGTGAGTTCCCGCCAGGCATGCGCAGCACCGCCCCCGCCCCCCCCCCCCCCCCCCCCCCCCCCCCCCCCCCCCCCCCCCCCCCCCCCCCCCACCAGCCTCGAAGGGGTCCACCCAAGCTACTAGTGGTAAAGTTTGTAGACCTTGGCGAAAAAGGAAGACGGTTGTCCAACCTAAAGAACTTGTTTATCAAAACGCTGACTATCATGCAATGGAATGCTGAAGGGATTTCTAACAAGAAAATTGAACATAGCCAAATTCTCAGGGAGAAAGGCGTAGATGTAGTATCCAAGAAACTCATCTAAATGCCAACAGAAGATTCTGTATAAGAGGATTTCAGTGCTTCAGATCTGACAGGGATGGAAGACATAAAGGAGGAGTCATAACCCTGGTCCGGAATAACCTAAACGCCATTGAAGTTCAGAGAGACATGGAAGGACCTGAGATTCTCACAATCAAGATAATTCCAGAGAAACATCCTATCACTGTTGTCAACTATTACTGCCCTAATAATCAACCATTGAATCTCGGAAAAATCCCTGTTCACCCAGATTCAACTATCATTGTTGGTGACCTCAACAGTCATTCTCCTGTTATGGGGCTATCATTTTACTGATAGGAGGGGTGAGGACGTTGAAAATTGGATGGATGAGCAGAAACTGATTCTCTTGAATAAGGTAGATGACACCCCCCCCCCCCCCCTACATTCTACTCAAAACGATGGCATACCTCAAGTTCTCCTGATCTAGCATTTTCGACATCAAGAATCTTTGCGTATTGTTGGGGAACAACATGGAGGCAGTGATCACCACCCTGTTTTCATTACCATTAACATGGATGTTGAGATTGACCGAAATCAGACCCCTTGATGGAACTATAAGAAAGCAGACTGGGACAGATATCAGAAAGAGAGTGACAGATTGGTAAAAGACATTGATGTCAAAAACCAAAACATCAATAAAGTTGTTAAAGTGTTTAACTTTGCTTAACTCTCTGCTGCGGGCAAATGCATTCCTAGGGGATCCAGGAAAAACTACATACCTTACTGGAGTACGTCTGCAAAAGTTACATGAAGAAATGTCTAGCACAAGGGAAATTGCAGAGAATGTCCCAACAGAAGCCAACCATGTGAGATTCCAACAATCCAAGGCAAAATATCTGAAAGCCAAAATCAGAGCCACCAGAGAATCGTGGAGAGAAAAAACCTCAAGCTTAAATCTTGAAAAGGATACAAACAAGCTCTGGAGGTTTGTGAAGCAGCTTAGCGATGAAAACACCAGAGTACCGAGCATAACTCTTGAAGAGGATTGTGAAATTAAAACAGGAGAGGCTGCTGCTGAACACTTTGCTTGTATGTTTCAGAAAGTAAGCAATCTAGATGTGGCAATGAGTTGTAAAAAAGCTGCAATGAAGTCTGCAAGGGGGAATGGAGAGACACAAATACATGCCGCAGGAATAGATGAGCTTCTGACCATCAGCGAGTTGGAGAAAAGCTTGAAAGTTCGGAAAAGCAGGAAGTCTCCTGGACCAGGTGGAATAACCAATGAGATGTTGAGGAATCTGGGTACTATTGGAAAGCACAAGCTTTTTGAGATTTTCAATCACAGTTGGTGCACAGGAGAAGTTCCCCAGTCTTGGAGAGAGGCCAACATGATCCCTGTACTGAAGAAAGGCAAGAATAAATCCAAAGCGGCAAGTTATCGACCTATCAGTCTGACTAGTTGGACTGTCAAAGCCATGGAAAGAATCCTCAACCAAAGACTTCTTCGACAACTTGAAAGCAACACTCCCTTAGCGGATGAACAAAATGGCTTCAGAAAGTGTAGATCTACTGAGGATCAAACAACGTATCTGACACAGGTTTCGACTGTGTCTTCTGCAAGAATATGGACAGTAAACGTGAATTCACTAGCACACACACACGGGTCTAAAATACAGATGTACGGTCAAAACATATTGTCATACACGCAATGTTATTTACCTACTCACATACACACAATGTCACAAACAGTATGTGGGGGAAACAAAATGTGAGTTCCACGTACAAGTGAAAGAACATTTAAGGGATATTAAAAACACAAAGATACCCCCATTGCAAAACATTTTAATTTACCCAATCATACTGGACAAAATGTGTCCTACAAAATTATACAAGTGCTCCCTCATGATCCTGAGGATACTGATAAAACTCATATCAGGAAAGAACAGAAGACGCACTGGATACACCAACTGCACACGTTGGACCCTATAGGGATTAATCATGCAGATTGGTGATTCCAAAATCTGAGTTGTTCTTTAACGTATCTGACACAGTCTATTGAGGAGGCGTTCTAACAGAAAAAGCATACCATCACTGTGTGGGTTGATCTGCAGAAGGCATTTGATAAAGTATGGACTCCTCCAAAAGCTCAGGACCAGTGATAT
>JAVVLW010001107.1:0-104000 GCA_034401795.1 Chaetoderma sp. LZ-2023a
CGCTGTCCGGAAAAGTCACCCAGCAAAGATGGTCCATATTTGGCCATGTACCAGCGGACATACCAGACCAGCGCAGAGAGTGGGGTTGCATGATTATTCAGTTTTCATAAACGCGATCATTTTGAAAAAATGATCTCGATTTTTTATTATGTCATACATGTCATTGTGCATTAGGATGGGGGAACTTTAACAAAGTTTTATTCAACCCAAATAACTGTAACAGGGAATATTTTGACTAGTTTGACCATTAGTAAGACCTACAAACTTTACTTCGAACGAGAATTGCTAACATAACTTTAAAAGAATGAAAATTGGTATTTTTGCTGACCACTAAAACCGCCTTCAGTCTAATTGCCAGATGGTAATAGGCATTCAGAAATGCTATTATAAACAATTAGAGTACTAATTACAAACACAATACCAATACAATCTGGAAAGACTCAGACAGCCCAATGTAAGCGACCAACATAAAATGGTCTAAAGCTGAATCAAACGTGTGATGAAATTTGCTTGAATGGCAAAGCGTTAAAATGCGGTAGATCACTTCTATGTTGGCGAGCCAACAACAAAACTTGTGATTTGAGGCGCATGACATGTTTAGAGTTTGAGACAAGAAAGTTAGATCGCATTTAGACTAGCGAGGTCGTCCCATGGCTCCCAGCCTTTATCTCTGACACGGAGAGGGACTGCTTGTGAGGCAAGATCGCATTGATCTATAACCCTTCCTGTTATCAAATGGGTACCCGAGTACTCGCTCTAAATATTGTTGATTTAACCCGAGTGGATTACTAATATCACCTGATCTATATTTTTTTAGGACAGCTTTTTTCTTAAATTTTTGATTAATTTTGATGCAATAAAGAATCTTTATTAAAGGATAAGCAATATTTAGGTAGCCCCATTTAATAATTTCACATCCGCGATAATGTTTTTAGATGTACATTAAAGAAAGAAGGAAAAAAGAGGAAGGAATTTGTGGCAGGAAATTGTTTAATTTTCATGTTAGTGTTTATCAGCTTAACCATTTTAGAGAATGGATTTCAACTTTTTCTTGACATATACCTAAAATAAGTCCCCCCCCCCCCCCCTTTCTCAGAGATTTTTGTTTGGAAATTGAATATCTCTTGTTCTAATAGAAGCCTAGGCTACTAATAAGCGATGTACATTACTTTACATTTCGATTATTCAGCTATTAGCTCCGCTTATACAATCAATCGCGATTTGTCTGTCGTCTGACATCTGTCGTCTGTCAACAATTGTGGCACAGTTCACCATCTGTTGATAGATTAAAACAAAATTTGGCAGATATGTTCCTTTAGGCAATATCTATGTGGGCTAAAAGGATGAAGTGGCCACACCCTTAAACAAGGTTCATTAATGTGTTTTTAAGTATTGAAGCCTATGGGGAAAATACATTTGTGGTACGTTTCGTCATTTATCGATGGATTAAAACCCAATTCACCTGGCACCTTTATTCAAGGGACATAACTCTGGTTCATTGAAACTATTGAACCCTTTGGTTAAAATTCATTTGTTTTGTCAATTGTTGATGGATTAAAAACAAATTTAGCAGATACCGTATTTCACCTAATTGAAGCCTATGCTCTAATAGAAGCCCATCCCATAACGTTGACATATGAGCTCCAATGATTTCTTAGCAGTTTCAAAACAGCAAAACTGTATTAGAAGCCCACCCCCTAACTCAGCAGATTGTATAGGAAGAATTTTTTTAAAGGGGAATACTAGAAGGGTCACCATCGTTTGCATAAAATACGCAGTTCTATTGTAGAGCCCATATTTAAGCTACTGTGTAAAGCTTTCCCCCGACATTTGTATATAAATCCGAGTAAAATGGTGTTAAAAAACGCTATGTTACTATAATTTTCTGAGAGTTAATTTAACCTATGACGTCATAGGTTGAATCCCATCCGACAAGAACCATAATAACGGCACGCTGAAGACAGGAGTGCATGCATTTGGATGGCGATATCTTTATCGGTGATAATGATATCGACATCATTTATATATGTACAGATTGAAGAGATTAAGACGCGTATCACTCTATCGCAAATTGATGGAATGTCTTTGTTATTTTCATACATTAATTGCCGAACCTTAAGATGGCCATTCTATGAAGATACCTGCCAAATACATTAACATTACAACATTTCAGGAAGTTTTGAGGCTAATATGAAAACATAAGTACTTAAAGATGGACTAGATGTATGTACAAACTATTTAAACTCTCATATTAATAGATGAAACTTTAATAACAGTATCTGCCGTAGCCCCAGTGAGAGTGTTGATTCAATAGTGGCAATTATATTGATTTGCCTATACTATCGCGTCAATTATTTATCTCAAGATCAAAAATTCACGTCAAAATTGGCACCATCAGAGAAATCAGAAAAAATACTGTTAGTATATATTCCTCAACATTTCCGCAAATGTAGTTTATATATTCCTAAAACCGCTGAAGAGAACCCCCTTATAAAAACGCAATTCGCAATTTTATTGCGATAGCGTTGGATGACTACGAGAAAAACGTTCAACTTATGACGTCATACGCCTCATCCGGGAATAGAAATTTAACTAATGTATCACATATTTAAATAACGAAGATATATACTTCTAATTTGAGCACAGATCTTACAATTATATTTTTGAAAACGTTACGGTCTGTAGATTAATTTTATACGCAGTAGTATAGAGGGTCTGGTGTTTCCCTTTAAGAGCAAATTTGTAAGAATAGCGTGTATAATAATAACAATCGTGTCAGAGGGTGTGTCTACTTCACACTGATCTCTACCCTGATACATTTCCGGCCCCTCTAGAAGTCGATACAGGCCTCGGATTTGTAAATCTCGACCACCTATTAGATTAATACTAATAGTAGGCCACGTATGTTCAAGATATAATAAAGTTTATTCCACACTTTTGTAGTCAAAATGCGCGTAAAACAGTCTTGGCATGATTAAATACCTTCCTTATAAATATATTTGTAACGCCGATCAACATTAAATGATCCAAAATGAATTATTACAAACGACAATATAGCCAGCCTCTTATGTTGGCTAGCCAGCAGCTCTTTTGCGATTTGAGGCGGCGTGTTCTCGCGAGATATACGCTAACGGGAGTTTATCAAACGGGTACCCATTATTCAGATCAGTATGATACTCAGTTCCTATTGCGCAATGATAATATACAGAAATTTCCGAGTCCCTGATTCCAGAATATTTATATCCGAGTACTCGCTCTAAAATAAACTCTTCAATTGGAGGCGAATCACATCATTTGTATTTTTTCGCGACGCCATTTTATATCAAATTGTGGATTAATTTTGATGTAATAAACAACCTTTATTAAAGGCTACGCAATATTTAGGGTGCTCAAATCAACTAATTTCACTTCCCCGTTGATGTTTTGAGGTATATACTAAACATAGGCATAGGCGGTGTGAATTTTTACAGGGGAAAATGCGTTGAATTTCCAAATTTTAGAAAACTTTTTGGAGAAAACTGCTATAAGCCCACCCCCCTTTTTCAGAGATTTTGGGTTGGAAATTGAACACCTATTGTCCTAATAGAAGCCTAGGCTTCAATTAAGCAAAATAAGGTATGCTCTTTCAGGCAATATCTATTCAGCCTATGAATATGAAGTAGCCACGACTTGAAATAAGGGCCATAACTCGGGCTCTTTAAAGCATTTTAAGTATTGAACCCTATGGGGAAAATAATCGGTGTCACATTTCGTAAATTGGTAATGGACTAAAACAGATTTGTCAGAAATGTTCCTTTAGTACACTTCAATCAAATGGCAATAGTGTCAGGGATGGCTGCCCCATTGATTAATAGTACTCTTCCTGTTGGTCAATCATGCCAATATTCTTGCCTTTACCTATCCAAACTTGTTACTGTGATCTATTGATCAATAGTGTCTGCGATGGCTTCCTCATTGATCAATGGTACTTTTTTCATTGGTAAATAATGCCAATGACACCAGTATTCCTGCATTCTTCATCCCACATTTTTTACTGTGACCATTGACCCATGGGTAAATGTCATCTGCTGAGTCAATAATGTCAGGGATGGATGCCCATTGACCAATAGTGCCTTTCCCATTTGTCATTAATGTCAATGACACCAATATTTTTGCATTTTCTCATCCAATTTTTTTTACTGTCACCATCGTCCAGTTGGTAAATGTCATCTGCTGGGTCATTAATGTCAGGGATGGCTGCCCCATTGGTCAATGGTACTTTTCCCATTGGTCAATAGTGTCAAGGACACAAATATTTTGGCAGGATATTATGTGATGGCGCCATCCGGACAGGCGGTAGAGGGGTTTCCACATAATAACTCCGTTACCGTTTATCGGATCACTGAAACTTCATATAGTGGTTGGACTAAGTCTGTAGAAGAAATCTTTCGAAATTGACAATGATCCGAAATCCAAGATGGTCGCCAGCCATCGGTATATGGTGGTTGGACTAGGTCTGGAGAAAAATCGACGATAATCCAAAATCAAAGATGGCTTCCAGCCCCCCCCCCCCCCAGCCACTGGTGGCCATCTTTAAAATTGATTTCTCCATTTCCGTTTAGCGGATCGCTTCGAAACTTCATGGGATGACAGGACTAGATCTAAGGAAAAAACTTATTGAAATTGTAGATGATCCGAAATACAATTTGGCTGCCAGCCACTGGTGGCCATCTTGGAAACTGATTTCCAGGCAATAACTCCATGACTTTAGCGGATCACGTTGAAACTTCATAGGATGACTTGTCTACTTCTGATAGCTCTCATTCATTGATTTGTCATCATGTCTTGGTATTATGCACCATTTGTGTAGCTCTTGTGTTATTGGTGGTAAGGATTATTGCCGCATTGGTCAATAATGATAAGGACCATTGCCATCTGTCTATGGTAACAGTTATTGTTGCCTGATGGACCACTGATGCTTGTTGTGCATTAATAAATCTAAACATGTTTACAGTTCCTTACCAGCTAGGTGGGCACTATGGCCCTTGTGTCATTTATTTAGATTTGTAATCGTCCACGATCATATTTTAAAGAATAATCGTGATTAATCAAATAATTGTGCAAGCCTAACAGAGAGCCTTGGAATTCGCCCTACTGGGAGCCAGCAAATACAAAGCCAGGGGAGGATGTCATTGCATAAATCTGTTAAGTGTTCTAGGAGGTCACCTCAAGATACACTTAAATCAAGAATGGACCTGAGGAAGCTAAAGATTTTGGCTGAGGACAAGACAGTGAGCAAAAGAGAAGGACTGATTGCAGCTGTAGGATGTGTCTACTCCTACAGCTGCAGAATACAGTAATCATGCTTCATATCCAATCTCAATAAAACCTTACAGATTTGTTCTGTCCCATCATTGCACTCAGTCACCATCATAACGAAAATGAATTGAAATCTTTTTCCATATTTATTCGTGGTTTGGTTTATTTCTGTATGCAACATGAATTAGAAGAATGTTGGTTTTTCAATGAGCATTTAAATGGTTATCCAATCTCAATAAAATTCCCAGTCTTAACATGTCATACCATACTATGTATCTATACAATAACATACCATATGAATCCTTATTTTGTAACACAACCACATATGATGTGTGATAGGTGGAAAAACAAAAGGGATTAACATGTTGGACACAGTCCTATACATCTAGTTTATCCCATTTATTCTCAAACTTAGCAAGTATCTGTAGACAGCTGCCTTTTTTCTGCAAAATAATTGAATTCTCCCATCATCATTCTGCCTCAAGCAATGTCATTAGCTTTGGGGAATTTAATCATTGTGTCCTAAAATTACAGATCTAGTCCTTGAAAATTATAAATAACACTCCCTGAAAAGTAGTGCTTGAATTTCATTTTGCCAAACCTGTACCAACCATGTTTTATTATAACAGCTTTGATGTCTGGGTAAGCATACAGTAAAACATCACCACATAGTGATACAACACTGCATGTTCACATAAATGTGCTGTGCAACATTTGTCAGTTCAGCATTCGTTGATGCATATATAATGAAATCCTTGTTATACATGCTGCTGCTGTTATAAAAGATTGATAATTCACCTTGAGAAAACTATAGTTTTCTTTAGCTTGACCAATCAAATCGGGGCTATTGCACTGCTTAGATTCATGAGTGTATATGTAACCCTTTGCTTGTTAAGATCAGTAAAAAAAATCAAAATATTTGCTTATTGAATATCCATTTTATGTCAAGAGAAGATATTAAAAAAAATTGCATTCTGGACTAAATGGGTTGGTTATTGAGGCAGACATTCTGGTAGTAAAATTTTCAAAAATATTCTATTGGCCTGCAAATGAACATTCCTCAAGACAACTGCATTGTTCCCATGACCAGGACATGTATTTCTTTCATAGTCAATCCAGGATATGACAAAAGGACATAAAGATCATCATGAATGCCATACACTCTCAAAAGAAATTGATGGCTCACTGCGACGTAATAATCAAGCCATCACATGATCAAAACTGTGTGAAGACTTACTAGATCTTCATTGATTTACTTTGACAAAGTACTTTAGTAACTGCATTTGCCACACATCTTCCCGCTGTCTAAAGATATCTTGTTATTATCTTCACTTTTTTTTAAATGATTAAGATGTATATTGATTGAGATTGCAAGTACTTTAGTAACTGCATTTGCCACATAAAAGTTTGTTAGCCAATATGATTAGTAGAATACTTTTGGATACATGCAGTTGATATGAAATGTACACACTGCATGTGCTTATCTTCCCGCTGTCAAAAGATATCTTGTTATTATCTTCATTTTTTCTTGAAATGATTAAGATGTATATTGATTGAGATTGCCTTGAATGTTGTAATTTTAATTTCAGTCTGACCTAATTTATGGACGATATAGGTCAATGGTCAATTTCCCCTTTAGAATCAATATTAATCTATTTAGTCAGCATATTTTGTAAAGGATTAGGTATGAATGCAATTCGAAAAGCAGGACAAGGCATAACATAATAACCGAGCATGCGCAACAGGGCATGCTTACAACATTTAACCGCTTAAAAATAAGCATGGCATTAAATGGGACCCAAACATCTTATAGAAGTTTAATGCCAGTGAACTTCACGTAGAGGGACACCCGGGACAACAAACTAGCACAAAAACACCAGATAGTTCAAAGTTACACGTCTAATCCTGATGAACAAAGGCATCATAAGGCGTACATGCATGCGTGGGTGTGTGCGTATGTATGTGCGTGAGTGTGCATATGTGTGTGCGTGTGTGTATGTGTGCGTGTGTGTGTGTGTGTGTGTGTCTGCGTGCGTGCGTGTGTGTGTGTCTGCGTGCGTGCGTGTGTATGTGTTTGATGTCACAAACAAAAATTGTGTAATAACGCAACTATGTCCGTCACAAACGCTTAATAGACCCCCGTCAAGTTGCACGATTTATGTCTTAACCATTTAATAAATATACTGATGAATATTGTGTAACTAATTTGACCGAGCGCCATTGCTGACATTTCCTAAGGCAGCAATATGAGTGTTAAGTTGACCTAATAAAATGCCCTAAGTAACTGGTTTTAGGGCTAGTGTAGTGACCATTATTGAAATATATACACAATATTAAACATATAAACACACAAACATTTACGAATGACCAAGACAAATAGACACACAAAATGGCACAATATATACTAGAGACCATCAAATGGAATGAATCAAATTTAGGCCACTTTGAACGTTACCATAAATCGTGATTAAATCCTTGTCTCTCTGGCACTGATGTCACACCATATGACGTCACAGCAAGAAATACAAAAGCGTGACGAAAGGTAAGACCAAGACATGTAATTATAGTGAAATTGTAATACCTACACATCATTAGGCCATCGACTGAATCATAATGGGAAACCTAAGAATAGAGACATTGCTCTGAGATGTCACACATGACTGAAGAATCATAAAAACACATCTATGCCAATCTGTCAAAGGAACTAGTTGATATGGAGAAATTAGACAAAATCAAGCATGTTACTGAATCAGTAATGGTAAATCTGACAAATCCCAGCCAACACGATAACCAGATCAACATAAATAAATCTTTGGATTATCTCCCTTTTAAAGGAAATTTTAGCATATTTTTAGGATATAAACTAATAAATTGAAGTGCTTATGTCACTTAAAGCAATTAAACTACATTATATATACATTTAATCAAATCAATTAGCAAGGTAGAGTAACAAAAACAAGCCAAACACCAAAGCTAGTTTAAAGCGCAAAGAGAGACAGCAGAACTAAATCAGAAATGAACAAGCTGTCAATCATGAAACTATAACAGCCGGGCGAACACGTAGAACCATAATAGTGCAAACTGACAATTTGCACTACAAGTCTAAATAGCTCAAATTAATACAAAAGGTGCATTAAACATTCAGTTGTCAGATGGAAATTCATGTATTTTAAATCTTTACATCGATGTAACTAGGCTTGTATGACTACCGACTTTTTGCTCGCCTAAACCTTGGGCAATGAGACCTTAATGCCATCTTGGCTACTCATCATTTGTCTGTCATCCATCCACTTTCTCTTGAAAAGACTACCCCTCATTTAGAATTAGTTGGTTGATATTAGTCAAACTTGGCAAATCTATGTATAAACCTGACATGTTAATTCTTCTGAAAATTAACAGGAGTTGTTTTAAAGACTGTTTATTAGCTGCTATACAGGTTCTAAAATAAAGTTCACTGGAAGAAACCTATAGTGGTAGTCTTCTGAATTTCTATGAAATCATTTAAAAGACTACTACTCATTAACCTCTAGGCTGCTTTCAACCAAACTGCTGAAAGAACCTGATGAGTAAGCTCTGGACACTAAATAAATCTAATTCGTCTATTTTATTTAGCTTTGCCCAAGGTCCATCTTTCTGAGATTTCTACTAAATTATCTAAGAAACTGCTCCTGAACTGATGGCCAGCAAACTGCTGGGCAGACCCTCGTATGACCGTGTAGGCTTCCAATCTTGCTCAACTTGCAGAAACCAGTCATAGTTCAAATTCTAGTGTTCTACGTGATCGATGCAGCTGGTCGCTTGACAATAATAATTATTATGTAAGTGCTTTGATCTTTCATGTATATTATTAGTTCACCTGGTTGTGTGTCCATCATCAATCTGTCATCAGTCAACTTTTCCTATAAACGACTTCTCAAGAACGACTGGGCCGATTTCAATTATATTTGGCAAGACACATCCTTAGGGCATAGGGATCCAAGTTTGTTCAAATGAAGGCCAATTTGTCCGGTGGCTATCTTGGATTTTTGCTGATTTTGAGAAACAGTTTTAAAAATCTCCGAAACCGCTTGGGAGATTGATGCAAACCTTGAAATGTGATCTAGGGTCATTAAACTTTGTTCAAGGGAAGTTGATACATAAAAGACATGGCCGCCAATGGGCCAATCAAAAAGTTTGAGGGCCAGATTGGATATTTTTATTTGATGGATTTTGAATGTTTTTATATGGAAACTTGATATGTAAAAAAAACATGTTCACCATAAATCAATCAAAATTTTAAGTTTTTGGCGGACTATTTATTAACCACTGGGACAATTTTAATAAAACTTGGCTAAACCTTCTTCACAGAAATTAGATTGGTAAATTTTTCCAGTGGTCATCTAATTTTGTTCGGTTGTGCCAGTTGCCAATAATTCCAGGTAAGCGATACAGGCACCGTGGGCCTCTTGTGTTAATCTTTTATATCTATCTCTCTACAGGTATCTCGTACAGGGCGGCACCCCAGGTTTTATTCTCCTTGTCACCGGCTCCAAGTTCAGAGATGAGTTCTTAAAGCGATATTCATTTGTTTCATAATAAAATCTATTTTATACATTTTTGTTATGTTGTACTTTAAACCTTTTGTTGGTGAAATCAGCAACAGCTTGTGGCACCTTCGGTTTTGAAATGAACACTTGTTAGCATGCCAGTGTTATTAGAATAAACATCTGCAGATTCTCCTGAATTGTTGAACATGTGCTGGCTGTTAACTTATTTTTAGTATTCTATCTGGTGTTCATTGTAAAAATGGTACATATCAAAGATGTTTCAGTCTACAGTTCAAGACAGCAGCATCGCAGATCATAGAGGTCCTTGAACGTTCCTTAAGTGCTTGAATTCAGAATTTGTTTTTAAAGACCCTTAAAAGTGAGCTGCTTTTAGCAAATTTACCGGAAGATACTTAAAGGAAGAAATAAGGGAACTACCAAATGTTGTGCCTGTGGATTGGTAATTTCATATAGTAGTAGAACTAATACCACTAATAAAATAGCCGAAATGAATCAAAATAATCTAAACTTAGCATCTATAACCATCTCTTGTGTGACTACAATGTGCCATTTTGCTAGTGATCTCAGCCGAGACGCTTTCAGTGTGTGTGTGGAGGTATAATCAACTGAATATCATTCAGCTGGTGGCTTGCTACCGGTAAATTACTGCAGATTACTTTGATAACATTTGATTGAAAGTCAGTGTTGGCATTTTTTCCGAAATATGCCTGCAGGTTTGCACCATGATACCTATGCTGAATATTTTGAGGTTAGTTTGACTAATGCCGTCAATGATATTTCAGTCAAATCGTCTTCAAAGTAATTAATACATGTATTTTACCTGTATTAGGTAGTATCTAATCACTTGCAAATATAACAGTGGTTATAATATCGGCGATAGAGAATATAATTTGCATCGCTGCATACAACAGAGTGTATTTTAAATAGCGTCATAAACTGCTTCCAGTTCAGACAAAACGGCTGCACCCACTAGAGCCTTTTCTAATATAATTAATTTCAGGTTTTTATTGCATGTGATTTATTGGCAATGTTATTTTTGTTATTATTTGAAGTTAGCAATCAACAGCATTTGATCTTTCATTTTTGTGTTCTTTTAAATATATTAAAAATCTGTGGAAATCTATATATTTTCATGAAACTATTATTCCTGGTGCGTTAAAGCTAGATAAATTCATATGACAGAACTTTTGACAGTTTAATGCCAGCTCTCCTACATGGAGGGGAGGCTTTGATACTTTCCAAGACAGAGATTCAACTGATAGAAGACTACTATATAGGTTCCATGAATCAGATACATCTTCCTGCATCAACTGAAAATGCAGCTACCTATCTTCTTGGAATTATTCCAATCGAACGGCAGTTACACAAAAGAATTTTGACCCGGCTCGTAAACATGCTTCGTCGACCAGATTCTATTGAGGCCTAGGTTATCAGATATCAATTAGCAGTCAAAGATTATAGCTCACATAGCTGGGTGATAATGTCTAGACAACTCCTTTCTCAATATCAGCTTCTGTCAGCATTTCAGCTACTGAAATGTCAACCTTCCACGTACTCCTGGAAAGTTTGACTAAAACAGAAGGTGAACGATTATTGGTGGGACCACTTGGTAACTGAAGCTAATTCTAAAATAACATTACCATTCATCAACCTGAAAGCTGGCATTATCGACAGATGCCATCCTGTTTGGGAATTGGAGAATACAAATACCCTAACGGCCCTCAAAGCAACAGTGAAAGCTAAGTTACTTACACAGAGGTATAACCTGTTCGGTGGATCTACCCGTAATAGTTCCCTGAGTACCAACTGCCCCCTGTGCAAATATGCAGTAGAAACAGTTGCTCACTTCATCTGGTCCTGTCCAAACCTCGAGGAGATTCGCAATGCTTATCTCAGTCGAATAGATAATATATGCCAAACAGCTGGCACACCAAGGCTGAGACAGTTGAGAGAGGAAGATGCAATTAAACTAATTCAGGATGCAACTCACTTCATTGAAATAAACAATCCACTCAGAATCCTTCTTTAAGAAGTATCACAGGATTTCTGCTTCAAGCTACACTGCGCTTGTGCATCAAAACTCAGCGGAACATCACAATATACCGGTTTACAACTGAAACGGCATGTCTGTAAATGTTGCAGTCAGACAGATTTCAAATTTGGTACAATACTCGGTCAGCTATGTCTGGTATCACAAGCTTTATTGAAAACCTTCAAAAAATTAAATGGTATTTGACCTTGTATTTCAATGGAATTCAGACAGCTAACTTGCTAATGATAGTCAATATCATGATCATTGAATACGGTCGTGAAGATATTCACAGTGAGAGTGACGATGCTATGGACATTTAAAATGAAGATGCTAAGGACAGTGAGAATGAAGACACTATGGACAGTGACATGAAGACACTGTAGACAGTGAGAATGACGACACCATGGACAGTGAGGATGATGATGCTATGGACAGTGAGAATGGCGCCGTTATGGACAATGGCGATGGCGATGCTATGGACAGTGCGAATGATGATGCTATCGACACTGAGAATGACAGCACTCTGAACAGTAAGAATGAAAACGCGATGGACATTGAGAATGACGATGTTATGGACAGTGAAAATGACAACACTATGGACATTAAGAATGACGACGCTATAGACATGGAGAATGATGACTTTATGGACAGTGAGAATGATGACATTATGGACAGTGACAATGAAGAAGTTATAGACAATGAGAATGAAGATGCTATAAACAGTGAGAATGAAGATACTATGGACAGTGACAATGAAGACACTATGGACAGTGACAATGAAGAAGTTATAGACAATGAGAATGATGATGTTATGGACAGTGAGAATGAAGATACTATGGACAGTGAGAATGCCGACGCTATAGACAGTGATAATGGTGATGTTATAGACTGAGAATGACGACACTGTGTAGAGTGTCAATGAAGATGCTATGGACAGTGAGAATGATGATGCTATAGACAATGAGAATGATGATGCTATGGACAGTGACAATGAAGATGCTATGGACAGTGACAATGAAGACACTATGGACAGTGACGATGAAGACGCTATGGACAGTGAGAATGAAGACACTATGGCCAGTGACGATGAAGACGCTATGGACAGTGAGAATGAAGATGCTTTGGACAGTGAGAATAACGATGCTCTGGACAGTGAGAATGCCGAACAGTGATAATGACGATGCTATAGACTGATAATGATGATGTTATAGAGAGTGAGAATGACGACACTGTGTACAGTGTCAATGAAGATGCTATGGACAGTGAGAATGATGATGCTATAGACAATGAGAATGATGATGTTATGGACAGTGACAATGAAGATGCTATGGACAGTGAGAATAAAGATGCTATAGACACTGAGAATGATGACGCTATGGACAGTGAGAATGATGACGCTATGGACAGTGAGGATGATGGCGCTATGTACAGTGAGAATGAAGATACTGTACAGTGAGAATGACGACGCTATGTACACTGACAATGAAGACACTATGGACAGTGAGAATGATGACACTATAGACAGTGACAATGATGATACTATGGACAGTGACATAATGATGTTTTGGTTAAAAGGTCAAAGCTCAAGGTCACTGATATGCATGGTGCCTGTATGTCATCCATCATCCATCCGACAACCTTTGTGTAAAAGCGCTACTCCTCATTAACCACTTGGCAGATTTCAACCTAATTTGGCTGGATGGACCCTATGGGGTTGGCTTCAGAATTTTTATACAGAATTTTGATTGGTAAATCTTTTGGGTTAAAATCTTACATTTTATGAAATATTTTCTAGAAATTGTCAAAACTCTACTCCTTATTAACCGGTTTGCAGATTTCAACTTACTTTGGCTGGAATGACCTTATGGAGATGTACTTCAGTCCATATATACAGAATTTTGACTGGTCACGTTTTTTTGTTAGAACGTTAGATTTTATTAAAAATTTACCGGAAATTGTCATTAACCGCTTAGCAGATTAAAACTTACTTTGTTTCAAAGGACCTTATGGGGACATCTTAAGAATTTATATACAGAATTTTGTTAACAGATTTCATCTCTAGCTAGGTTAGGCAGACAGAGCCTATCACGGTACCCTTCAGAACATCTATTTTAATGGGTTCATTTGGTGGGTGGGGGGGGGATAATAAATTTTATGAAAGATTTACCAGAAATTGTCAAAATGCATTTTCTCCATAACCGCTTGGTGGATTTTATTTTGACTGGAAGGATTCTATAGTGGTAGGCTCTAGAACTTCTATTCACAATTCTGGTTGGTCGATTTTTGGTGGCCATTCGGATTTTTTGCAGACATTCCAGGACCATTAAAAATACTACCACTTAATTAGTGGGTCAATTTGAACGAAACTTTAGTGGAATGGTCCCATGGCAGTAGGCTTCAACATATCAAACGGGCATTTTGATTGGTCAATTTCTTTGGTGGCCATCTTGGATTTCTCGAAAATTATCCATCATGTCTACCGGTATTTAAATGCAAATGGTTCAAATGCTAATGATCCAGGTTAGCATTACAGGCACTTGCACCTCTTGTTGATAAGGATATATTTATTTTATTTTTGAAGTTCAGCTTCACCACTGCCAACCATCTGGTTCTCACTTATATTATCAATAGACTGATAATAATCATATGGGAGAAAGATGACACCTCTACACCGGTCTTCTCCGTAAGTACCAACTTTGTTGGGAAACAAAGTCATCAAGGATTGCGGGCTGACATCTGCATACAGTCAACTCTGATTATGTCTAACCTTCTTCAAACTGTGCTCGACATCCTCGGACAACGCGATCTTCCCAGGAGCTTGCCATAGCTACGTGGAATGGATGTGGTCTGATTGCAACATCCAAGAGGTAAATCTGGGGTGCAGACTGTGAACAGTATAACATCGATATTATATGCATTCAAGAGACTAAAGTATCTACCCACACAGAGAAGCAACTTCAGACAGGCCATAATCTAGTACTCATGGAGCAAAAGCAGGCTACATACCAGGGTTTAGTCTAGGTTCTTGGGCCACGTCATTAGTTTTGGATACATCCGTGATGGTGTTGCAATCATCGACCTGGCTATACCAACACGAAAAGGCACTGCCACCAAGTGTTGCACACGCATATGGCCAGACTACCGAAAAAGCCAAAAGGAATCCAGCAATATTAGATTCCTATGCAGAACTGAGCTTCGCCATTACAATCCCAGCCAGATGGCAACTGTTTGTATGTGGAGATTTTAACTCCAATGCGGACGAAGGTTCAGCATTTGGCTTATGCATGGGATCGTATGGAGAGGGCACACGCAATAGTAATGGAGATGCACTGGTGACATTCCTTAGTTCCAATGGCCTATTTGTCACAAATACGGCTTTCAAACACCCATGCCGCCACCGGACAACATGGATAGAACACATTGCTGATCGCAAAGGTCTAAGGCAGTCTTCATCCAAATAGACTTCATACTATGCAAAACCCAAGCAAAACCCCTTCTTTGCGATGCTCATTCCTATGGAGTCGCAGACCTCAATTCTGACCATAAGCTCGTCATTACACGCCTTCAGATGAGCCATCTCTACCTAATGTTTAAACTCCATACCAGGCAAGAGGGTAGAGTCACCTACAACCTACCCAAGCTCATCGGCGACACTGACATTCAAATGTCATACAAAAAGTCTCGCGGAGCAGATAGCTAACATCGACGTCAGCTCCGATCCAAACGAAACCATAACCATAATACTAAAACCTATGGAATCATCAGCTACCAGCACCATAGGAGTTCTGAAAAACAATCGTACTAGGTATACTGACGACCCTGTACTAGTAAAACTATCAACATAGCAGAAAGCACTACATCTGCCCATCTATCAAAGTTGCCAAAGTGAAGACCACATCAAACTACGCCGGGAACGCAATAATATTCGGCGCCACATTAGTGAATGCTTAAAAAATCTTGCTATTCAACAAGCAGACTCCCTAGCAGATGAAATCAGACGGATGACTGGCACAAAATGTTTTGGGAATCCCGAGCCCTGAGAGTTACTGACTACACACCACAACTCACTGTATACAACTATGAAGGACACTTTATCGTGACTGACCAGGGCAATGCTGAGGCAATTCGAGAATGGTTCAAGGAACAGTTCACTGAGCACGATGATGACCCATTGCATCCGTTCTCGGGAGACTGCAGGCCATTACTAACACCAATTAAAACAGCAGAAGGCACTTAAAACCCTGAGAGATGGACGTGCAGATAAGCAATGAACTATATGCAAGTGACATTATCTCAAAGCCGATCACGCACCTAATCAATGCATTATGCACCACCTTCCCCTCGATGCTGTATGCCAAGGCACCCATATCGCGCTACCCAAGCCCAAGAAACCACGTAGCCCCCAACCAATGTGCAACCCATTGTGCTGCATAACAGCATACAAAAAATCCTATCCAATGTTACACTATGCTGTGCATACGAGACAAGATCGATGACTTCACTGGATCATGTCTAATTGGCTACAAACGTCGGTGCAGCTGTGCAGACGTTGTATGGGCTCAATGCATGCTTGTGTCCAAACACGGATTTCCATACGATTGACATTGATATGTCATAAGCCTTCGACACAATTAAACGCTCAAAGATCGAAGATGTACGCCAGGCCGGTTGCAGCGAAGGTGAGCTACAACTAGTGAGACTACTACTTGCAGAGATCAAGCTGAGAATACGAGTCAAGTCAGTGAAGTCTGTAGAGTTTGAGACATCAAGCGACACCCCATAGGGAGTTGGTCTATCCCCTGTGCTTTTTACATGTTACTTTGCAGAATTGAAATCTGTTGGCGAATATTCCAAAAGACCCCCCCCCCCCCCCCCCCCCCGCCATGCCAGCAGAGCCGTGGAATTCGCCCTACTGGACCCAGCAAATACAAAGTCAGGAGAGGACGTCATTGCATAAATTTGCTAAGCGTTCTACGAGGTGACCTCAAGAAAGCAGAACTCTGTACATTCAAATCAAGAATGGGCCTGAGGAAGCTAAGGATTTCAGCTGAGGACAGACACAGTGGACAAAAGCGAAGAAGGACTGATTGCAGCTGTAGGATGTTTCTACTACTGCAGCCTCAATGATGGAAAATTAGTGAAATTTGTATTTTTCAATGGTGATAACTCTGGCAAATATTGATGGATACTGACGAAACGGGAACTTAACCTCTGACTATTAATCTAAATTCCGAATTTGGTTCAAATCCATTTAGTCTCGCATGAGCTATTGCCTGGAAACGGCCAAATTAACAAAGTTTATATATTCAAGGGTAATATCTCCGCCAAATAAGGATGAAAAATAATGAATCACATCTGCAATCTATCATTTTCACATGGTATATTTCCATCCCAATTAAAAACTGCATGCGTAACACCTATATTCAAAGCTAAAGACCCATCTGATTTTACTAACTATAGGCCAGTCTCAGTACTTCCGCTTTTCTCTAAACTTCTGGAAAGATTATAATAGAACTATAAAATATCTTAATAAAAACTCTATAATCTATGAATCCCAGTACGGCTTCAGAGAAAAACACTACCATGCTTCCCATTGTGGATATGCTTGAAAAAAAATAACCACCCCTTGAGAGAAATGAACACACTCTAGGTATATTCTTGGACCTCTCCAAAGCATTCGATACTATTGATCATGAAATATTACTTTAAAAACTAGCCCACTATGGAATTAGGGGCATTGCATTAAATTGGATATATAGCTATTTAACTAACAGAACACAATGTGTAAAATTCAGTGGGGCCATGTCAGGAGATAGGAAATTAGTCTGTGGCGTTCCATAAGGATCAATTCTTGGACCTCTGTTGTTTTTACTATACATGAATGACCTACCCAAAGCATGTAATCACCTCTCACTAATATTGTTTGCGGATGATACCAATGCCTTTTGTAGTCACAAGGACATAGACACTGTATTCAAGTATGTAAATAATGAAATGAAAAAAATCATAGACTGGTTTAAAGTGAATAAATTATCTGTGAATGTCGATAAAACTAACTATATACTTTTCACAAAATCTAAGAATTTAAAACAAATAGCTCTCCCCAAAATGCGTGTAAATAATGAAGAAATTTATGAAGCACAATATGTCAAATTTCTCGGCGTCTATCTGGATAAAAGCTTAACCTGGGAGAAGCATATAGAAATAGTGAGATCCAAGGTAGCAAAGAACATCGGTATCATGCACAGACTTAAGCCATATCTTCCCCCTAATATTGTACACTGATCCTTCCACATATCACATATTGCAATGTAATATGGACTAACACGCATACAACTAAACTAGCACATCTAAAATCACTACAAAAGCAGGCAATCAAATTATTCGCACAGCCAGCAGAGGGCCAGGATGTCTTTAAAACTGAAAAAAATGCTAAAACTTGAAGACATTGGAGCTGTCCAACTATACACTATCTTAAGGGACTACCATAATGGCAATCTACCCTCCTCATTATCAAACCTTTTTAGGAGCAACTCCGATATACACTCGCACAACACACGAACTAAGAATAACTTACACCAAACCTATTACAGAACAATGATAGCTACACAAAAACCATCCCACCAAGCAATACAACTCTGGAACAACACATATAAATATACGCACACAAATTCTTACACAAAGCTCTTAAACAAAATATGAAAAAAATAATCTTAGAAAGATACTAAAAATCCAAACCAATGACATGAATACAGAAGTCACCACCATGGCAGTACAAAAACAAGTATGTACCCAGTTGCCAGGATAACAACTAGAATGTAAAATACACATCTGCAATAATAATAATAATAATAATAATAATGCATCCATAATTGCTGATGTGGATGATGCAGTTGTGTATAATAATAATAATAATAATAATAATAATAATAATAATAATAATGCACCAAGAAATGTTGATACAAATTAGGCCGCATTGTTATATATGATAATAATAATAATAATAATAATAATAATAATAATGCTGCACCAAGAAATGTTGATACAAATTAGGCCGTATTATTATATATGACAATAATAATAATAATAATAATAATAATAATAATAATAATAATAATAATAATAATATTGTAAACAAGATATGCATGTGTTTTCCCCATTCCCATGTGTGTGTGTGTGTCTGTGTGTGTGTGCGTGCGTGCGTGCGTGCGTGCGTGCGTGCGTGCGTGTTAATTGTCTATTGTCTTAAATGTATACATGTAAATATTATATTATCTTCACCCATGATCCAACTATTACTGAATTATATGTTTATTATATGTTAAATGTAAGGGGTCCACCGCTGTATAGGCTCAGCCTTTGGTGGACTGGCTGTTGCGTAAATGTAAAATCTGTGTTATATGAAAATAAAAAATTTTGAATCTTGAATCTTGAAACACGGACTTGACACATGCCTCAATAGTATTAAGGTATTGTCTGAATTCGATTCGAACCAGTTTGCTCTAACACAAGTTATTGTCTAGAAACTGTGAAATTAACGTTTATATTTTTCAAGGTGGGCATAACGCAGGCAAATATTGACAAAACCTAACAAACCATGAACGTGACCTCCGGCTCTGTAATATTAGATACCATATTACGTATTTGGTTCGAATCGATTGTCTATTATTAAGTTATTCTTCGGAATAAGTAGAGTTTGTATATTCCAACGCCAATCACTCTTGCAAATATTGATGAAAACTAACAAAACACAAACCTGACCGAGGTTATATTACGAAGGTATGTTCTGAATTTCGTTCAGATGTGTTTCATCTAATGTAAGTTATTGCAGATCAAAGCTTTTTATTAAATATTTCAAAGGCACCAACTTTGACAAATACAGACGAAAAGTAACGGAACGTGAACTTTACATCTGTCTTATGACAATTAAGTTATATTTCGAGTTTTGGTGAGATCTGTTTAGTCAAACACAAGTTATCATGCAGAAACCAATTACTCACATTACATATGTGCCCCTCGAAGTTCATAGGGAATAATAGAATTATTTACAACATTTTAAACAGCCTGTCTGTTGCCTTTTATCAATACAGCACAAGAAATATACCTATTTACCCTTTTATGGCAAAATTTATTCTAGTAAATTTAACACTGACATAACTGGCTCGATAACGGTGTCAGTGGTAAATTTTCAAAAATAGTTTTGGCCTGCAAGTAGATATTCAATAAACAACTATTTTGATTTTCTTGACCAAATTTATTCATTAATGGGTTTAATAGTGCCTTTATTCTACAAACATGTCAAATGTGCTTTGTTCTTCAATAAACTGTCTTTACAAACGACTTATTAAATGGATTAAATTTTAATCAAAGTCAAAATGTAGCTCAATCGTTACACTGATTTTCTTTTAAGTAATCTGGCTGCTGGCAGCTTTATAATAGTACACATAAGCATTACAAACCTGCCCTGTGGGTGGGGCTTAGAATACACCTTCCGTATCCTCTGCGTGTCGTAAGAGGCGACTAAAGGAGGTGCGGGTGAGGTAACCCTGACAGAAACCTCGAGTGCTGAAGACGGAGGTTCCAGGCCGCACGGCGCACTCTAATAAACCATGGATCCACGCACTTAACGCTTATGATCATGTCGATAGTCGACAGGACTGGCGGTATGATCAGCGAACGAAAAGAAGAAGAAGCGTTACAAACTGGAATTGTTCTCAGGCCTCTGTTTACAGATAACTTTATTTTGGACATCTACACGTAAATCTTATTTTACAATTGATGTAAGTCAGAATATTGGGAACATACCAGAAAGCTTTTCAAATTTATAGGAATATATTTCCTATAGCATTGTATAAACCGGGAAGCAACATCCAACATGTATGATACATGTTGGATGTTGCTTCCCGGTTTATACAATGCTATAGGAAATATATTCCTATAAATTTGTTCATAATAACGGAGTAGATCCTGGATACTTACCATATCAAATATTACATCATTGTAGAACTCGGAAATCAAGAATTCACCAATGCAGCTGAAAACTGTGTACATGTGTTCGCATGACTACATCAGGTACTGAATTAGGCCGATTAGTTCCATATAGATATTACATCATCAATTTGTTAATCTTGCAAATTGCATCCCCACTTTGCTGTAACGATATGCAAGTTCAACAGACAACATCTCCCACTGTGCTCATCTGTCTGTCTTAGTAACATTACAAGATTCTCTAACAATAAGATTGTAAGTTATTATTTAGACTATTTACCCAGATGTGCCAGACTGCATCTAGCCATAATCTATTTAAATACATTTCATACCAAAATTAATTGATGTGCAACTGTAACGCCAATGCTTTAGATTACCCCTTATCTGTTATCTGTGACTTTAAGTCATAATAAACCCCCCAAATTAGCAAGCCCAATTTAATATCCGATTGACAGCTATGAACAGTAATCAATTGATTTACAGTCAATTAAATACTCGGAGATTGATGCTGACATTTGATGGCCATACAAGGATTCATGTGCTATTAAAACCAAAATGGCTCAAAATCTATCACTCAGATTTCAAAACTCTATGGCTTTAAGAGGCAGTGATGGATCCCGGGCCTGATAGGTGGTGGGCCACAATAATGTAAATCTAAAGTCCTGAATGTCATTGCAATTTAAACCACTTACAGAAAATTGTACTTCAAAGTATAAATAGGCCTACTGTGGATGGATATAAAATCCAAAATTGCCACCTTGAATAAGGCGTTCAATATAATAACTCTACTTAGATTTGATTGAATTATTAAAAATCGTGCAAATGATGTGAAATCGAATATGTCTGCCAGACATTCCATACTCAAAATCGGATTCTGTGGAATAGCTCTCTGTAGCTTTGAATGGTTAATGGAAATCCATTGGGATATGTGTCCTATCGGCCGTGAGGACATGGCAGAATCTCTATCAAAATTAGTTGAAATCCAATAGGGCGACCAAGCAAATATTTTGAAAATCAACTTCTATGAGAAAACTACCTGATTGGATTTACTAACGTCATATAGCGCAGATTATCAAGTGGTTCTCCCGGGGCACCGATGCAGTCATTTGTTAAGGGATGCATGGACGGATGTATTTTTTCAAGTGGATATGCATACATGAACAATGTGCCTCTATAAAGGTGTAATTATAAAATGCTTAAAATTGTAATGCAATTATTATTCCTACTACTTAGTTAATTAAACTTAAGTTGGAGTTGGGAAGCCTATTTACTGAAGCAATCATGCAATACACTATTTCATAATGACATGTGCATCTGTTGCGGAAATTCTCTTCACAGCTTGACAAAACAAACAAAAAAACTAATCTGGTTTAAGTTAAGTTAAATAAATCTGATGTAAATCAAATTAAATCCGAGTTCTGAATTATCACAAATAGCTATTCTACGCTTACAAGTGTTAGTAATTTCTGTACAGACAATCAACTTGGCGAATACTGAGAGGCTAAAACCATTGATAGACATACCAGCCAAGTTAACTAAATATTATATGCTACACATGTGTATATCCGCTGTGCTTCTGAACTTATAATAAAGTGGAACCAGGCTCTTCTGTTTGATGCATTGCATCAATATATACACCTGTGCAAAAGTTAAGCACCACCCTATTTTTACGCACATGCGAGGGTATATTCATGTGCTATGAAGAAAGCAATAGCATAAACATTTATGTACCCATCCATCTTAGTGCAAGAGGTAATAATGCAACTAGAGGAATGCTGATTATGATGGTGGGGAAACACTGTATGTTTTTGTTTGAACTTGAAAACGAGGCCTGAATATGGTTACGTTGACACAACTGACAACTATTGCCCTACAGTTGACACACGTGGCTAGATTGTCATTAATGGTGTCTGAACACGAAGTTTAACATCTGTGCACGAGTTTGAGACTGTCATTATTAATACCGGGTATATCCACCTTGTGCCTGGATGACGGCCTGGACACGACGCCTCATGCTGGTCACCAACCGACTGATACGCCATTGTGGTATTCGTTGCCATTCAAGATGGAGTGCGTCTGTTAATTCCTGTAGGTTCTGCACAGGAGGATCCCTCCTTCTCACCATGTTTCCCAGAATGTCCCAGATATGCTCAATAGGGTTCATGTCAGGGCTCCTTGCTGGCCATGGTAGGGTTTTGATGGCATTCTGGCGGAGGTATTCATGCACAGCTCTAGCACGATGTGGTCGGGCGTTGTCATCCATGAATATAGGGTGGGTTCCAGGTGCATGATTTACAAAATGATGGACCACAACTCTATCCAGTATGGAATCTTGATATCTTTGTCCATTTAGTGTTCCAGGTACAGTCAACAGATCCAGCTTACAATCAAATGAGATGCACCCCCATATCATAACGGAACCTCCACCAAATGGAACTTCTTCCATGATGTTACGTTGGTCGTATGCCGTGCGTCTGGACCTCCATACACGAGTTCGACCATCTGTGGCATGAAGCAGGAACCGACTTTCATCGGACCAGTGTACCCGTCTCCAGGATCTCATGTTCCAGTGTCTTCTTTCGTTGCACCACCTCAGACGCTCCTCTTTGTGGTGTGCAGTGAGGAGAGGACGTCTGACAGGTCTCCTAGCTTTCATGCCAGCAGCATACAGTCTCCTTTTGACGGTAGACATTGACACTCTATTGCGCGTTTCCCATTGCTGGCTGAGCACTCTGCTGTTGGTGAATGGAGATCTCCTAACAAGGCGTACTAGGGCTCGATCATCACGGGCAGTAGTCTTCTTCGGTCTTCCAGATCTAGGCCTGTCCTTCACCTCGTTAGTTTGCCCATGTTTTGCAATCAAACGACTGATTACAGTATGGTTAATGTTCAGCTGTCTGCCAATCTCTCTGCATGACATACCAGTGGTATGCATGCCTATGATTTGCCATTTCACACGATCACTTAACCTTCGTCTTGCCATAGCGGTTCACGATCAAGAGCTAATTCTCTCTGTACAAATAAACCACGGTCATGAACACAAAATTCCTAATCTTGTCGCCTAAATCTGTATGTAATGTTCTACACCTCAAACTGGACTTTTACATAACTGAACACGTGTGCTTTTTCCCGCCACGCACGGACATCAAGCGGCGTGAAGTCATGCATGCATGTGCATTTCGTACTTGGAATTATGTCAGCTAACGCGGGGACAAAAAGTATGGCAGCCTAGTTGTACCATCATGTTTCTACGTTCTATTGTTTTTGCTGGTGCTTAACTTTTGCACAGGTGTATATATACTTGTATTCCGTTTAGTTCAACTTGGCATTTTATATCTCATCTTTGGTTAATCATACTGGACCCAAACTTATAATAACACGGCATCACACAATGACCGTGGGGTAGAAAAGGCCAATGTAACCTTGGTAAAAAAAACCTTGTTTTTTCAACATTAATATTTTTCGTTTGGCTCAACTTAGTAATTCATATATCAACTTTGTTTAATTATACTGGACACGAACTTAGATACACGCTTCCGTATAATAACAGGCAATCACATGATGATATTGTGGTCAAAAGGTCACGGTCATTGTGTGACATTGGTAAAACATTTGCTTTTTAGCTCACCTGGCCTGAAAAGCCAAGTGAGCTTATGCCATGGCGGCCATCTGTCATCCGCCGTCTATCCGTCCATCCGTCAAATCACATTTTCTCCTTAACGGTTTGACCGATTTCAACCAAATTTGGCTCGAATTATCCTAAGCTGGTACCCTCCAGAAGTCTTTTTTCAGAATTTTGATTGATAACATTTTTTTGGGTGAAAATCAGATTTTATGAAAAATCTACCTGAAATGGTCACAATGCTAATCCTCCTTAGCTACTTGACGTATTTCAACCACATTTGACTAGATGCCTTCTATGGTGGTAGGCTCTAGACCTTCTTTTCAGAATTTTGATTGATCTATATTTTGGGTGAAAATCAGATTTTATGAAAATTCTTCCGGAAATGGTCAAAATGCTATTCCTCCATAGCCGCTTGACATATTTCAACCAAATTTAACTAGATGCATTCTATGGTGGTAGGCTTTAGAACTTCTTTTCAGGATTTTGATTTATTAATTTTTTGGCTGAAAATCTGAGATTTTTATGAAAAATGTACCGGAAATGGTAAAAATGTTATTCCTCCATAGCTGCTTGACATATTTCAACCAAATTTGACTGAATGCATTCTATGGTGGTAGGCTCTAGAACTTCTTTTCAAAATTTTTATTTTTTGGGTGAAAATCTTAGATTTTATGAAAAATTTACCAGAAATTGTCAAAACGCTGCTTCTCCTTGGTTACTTGACATATTTTTCAATATTAACATTTTGCATTTAGCTCAACTGAGCATTAATATCATATCTTTGGTTAAATATACTAGATTCAACCATAGACATACACTTCCTTATAATTAGAGGACATCATACAATGATGTTGAGATCAAAGTGGCAAAAGTCAAGGTTATTGTGACATAGTACAAACTGGGATTTTTTCAACATTGATATTTTGTGTTTGGTTCAACTTAGCAATTCATATCTCATGTTTGCTTAATCTTCCTGGACCCAAACTTGTATACATAACTTCCTTATAATAAGAGGGCACAACACAATGACCTTTGGGCTAAAAGGTCAATATTATTCTGATATTGGTAAATGACTGTTTTTCAGGATTAACGTTTTGCCTTTAGCTTAACTTAGTTGTTTATATCTGATGTTTGGTTAATCATACTGGACCCAAACTTAAACATTCCTTATAATGAGATACACGATGCCCTTCAGGGTCAAAAGGGCTAATGACATTGTGGTCTTGGGAAACACTTTTTCAACAGTAACGTTTTGTGTTTAGCTCAACTTCACTGCTTATATCTCAAGTTGGACACGTGCTTCTTTATCACGATTGGAAATGACACATGGCACCCTGGTGGCAAAATGTGAAAGGTCAAGGTTCCTTATTAAAACTAGTTTTTATGAAAACTAACATTTCACGTTTAGCTCAACTTTGTGGTTATATCTCATGTTTGGTTACGCATATAGGGACACACCATTTCTTATAATGAGATGGAATGACACAATCACATTGACATCAAAAGTTCAAGGTCAGTTTGATAATGACAAAACTCAAGGGTTTTCTCAACAATAACATTTTGCTCTTACCTCAACTTTTCAGCAGTTCATATCTCATGTTGTGTTAATCATGCTGCACCCATACTTGCTAATGAGAGGGGATGAAACAAATTACTTTGGTGTCAAAAAGTCAATGCTCACGATCATTGATAAGTATTCATAGGTCTTCTATATTTATTTTATGTTTGATATCAAGCATCATAGTTCATTGCAAAGTCGTAAAGTCGAGCTTCATGGTTCATTACAACCACATTTCTGTTGCGTGCTGCTGTAGGCTGCAGCTATATTTAGTAGTCTCTGGAGATTCTGTTCACTGTCTGCCAGGAATGCCACGCCATCTGTACACATTGGTGAGGAACATTGTACAGCACCAATCTTTGCTCCTAGACTGGATACCTCGGTTTGGTTCAGGAGATCATTTATGAAGATTTTGTGAGATCTGTAGATAGTATTCCTCCTTGTCAGGTCCCTTGGTTGATCATAAATCGGTTTGACAGTTGATCTTTCCACTTCACCTGAGATGAGACCCACGCTGGATGTTATTGAAAAGCATCCAAAGTGAGCCAGTTATGCCGATACTATAGAAAGTTCTGAATAACCTAGCATGATTTACAGTGCCGAATGCCGCTTTCGCACCTAGTGGTACCGTGTAGAGATGTGTTTTTGAAGCCTGTGCTTCTAGGGCCACCTCTTGACGTACTAGGGCATTGCACATTGTAGAGATCGTTTCTGTAAATCCAAACTGCCATTTATGCTACACCTTTTCAAGTTGTTGTCGAATCCGATCTTTGAGAACTAATTCCAGGAATTTTCTTTATCACTGGTGTTACTATGATACCTCTGTAGCTACAGTATTGACTCCCTTCTTATAAACTGGAGTTAGAATCCCAGTTTTTAGGCATTCAGGTAGTTCCCTATGACTCAATATGCCATTAATGATTGCAGTAAGTATAGCTATGCTGGAATTTCCTCTGTACTTAATGTGCTCAGCAGTCAATCCACTAAGATCTGCTGCTCTTCCTTGATTCAGTTTAATGGCGGCTTCAATAGCTTCTCTCTGTGAGTATTGACAACTCATTCTGTTGCTGCGCACATGTTTGGTGGCTAAGAATATCAGCAAACTCATTTCGGCTTGGTGTTTCAAATTATAATTGTGTTTTTTTTGCTGATGGAGTCCTCAATTCTGCAAAGTAAGTCTGCCAGTCTTTCAGTATGTTATCATCAGTGTAAGACAAATCGTTAACGGTCATATATGGAGATTGTATTTTAAGACATTATAATATATGGAGTCCTTCCAAATCATATAGAGGTTATCAATTTGCTAATACATGGCATATTTTTATATTTATTGCTGATAATGTACATGGCTTTAGAATATCGCGTCATGAATTACCTTCCTTGAATTTCAAGCAGCTGTAACATCATAGTGGAACAACCGCTAAGTAAAGCTAATACAGCCAACACTGTTTAACCATGTAACTTTGTCGTTCTATTGTATTTTGCAATTAATTTTAAAATAGGCAATGATCTCAATAATATTGCCGGTAGCCATTAGTAATGTAATAAATTCTTAATATAACCGATGCCATATTTATATGAGTATCTCAGGCACGGCAAACCCCTTTTTAGATGAGATCTGGCTGATCTGCTCCGAGGAAATTTCTCAATGTGATTCTGTAAATACGGTATCCACTTTATATTTAGCTACATCCAGTATTTGTAGGATGGGTGTCAATGTCAAGCGCAGATCTAGGATTTTATTATGGAGTTTGGCCAATCTGTTAGTTGAGCGGATGTCCCCTCCAAATGGCCAAGTGGGGAGGATGGGGTTTGGGTCTTCTCCCTGAAAATCTTCATACTATGAGAAGTTATTTCCTGCATTCCATTTGATAAACAAATATCTATTTTGCATCCATACTGCGCCTATAATTTAGCAGAATCTGTTATGATTTTCCAGATGTAGCTGTACCCCCCCCCCCCCCCCAACACCACGCAGCCCACCCTACCGCTCCACGCACGCACGAAACACGCGCGCGTGCCACCCGTAGATACGAATTTGCAGATATTTGCCTATATGGCATCGCAATTAATTGATTTGTTTAAATCTAAGACTAGAGAAAGCTAGGCCCCGTCAGTCTGTCCAAATATCTGGCATGGGGTTGGGTTGAGTCGGAGCAGACTCGGATTAATGTACTCTATAACACATATGTTTTTCATGTCATTCTAAACAGAGGCACACACGTACGTGCGTGTGTGTTTGTGTGCCGAGGAGGTAAATTCCGGGGACGTATCCTTGTCAAGATCAGCCTGCTGTAGCGTTATCCTTCTTCTTGAGAGGATGCTGTCTCTTAATTTGTTCTCAAATTAAATTTAGTTGCTTACTCAAGGCAGGATGGAATGACTGTGGTAATAATTAATTTGTATTTTCTGTCTTCTGTGTACTTGTATATCTCATCGATTGTCTTCCTGCTATTGTCCACTCTATCCCTATTTGCTTCGTAGGAGATCTGCTCTCCGCCCTTGTGGTGCCGCTTTGTAGTAAAACTACATATTGTACCAACCAGGGCAATGATAATTCTGTGGTAGTGATAGTCGTACTTCACCTGTCTCGTTTTGTGTCTAATCTCTCTGAATAAGTCTTCGAAAGTTGCTCCACCAATGCTCGTCTCGCTCATGATTATATTTTTTCCGATGGTGTCACTGTTCCGTATAAATTCACCCACTCCTCGACCTCTTGAACTTGAAAATGTTAACAGCCATGTATGCATTTGAGGACTGGCTACTTTCCAAACTATCCCAGATCCTAATAATCACAATGTTACTAGGGTGTCTACAGCGTGAGCTTCTGTATGCCACCTACTCTGTGGATCGCTGAATTTAGATTTCTACGTGAGCTACTGTATGTTGCGTATGCAAAGAAATTTTTGTTTTAATGGATAGGAGTAATTTGTAGGTTTACGTACTAGAGACAAATTCTGGCACTGAGCGTGTATGATTGGCTATTGTCCTGTATGCGCTGAAAAATCGTGTCGAATGCATATTTGAGTGAAGATGCACAAAAATGTGACAATCATAATTTATAACATGTGCTTAAGATGTCCTAAGTTGTCATATTTATTTAGGCCTACGTTTATTAACAGCGCACAATTTTACGTTGGATAGCTATCTACGCCTCGATGACTGTCATTATTTGTTTACTATAAGCTTTCACGTTCAAATTCAAATTCAAAATTTATTGGTCAAATCCACCAGTTGGACTGTCACCAAGACAGAAAAGTACATAAACGTACAGTTACATGATCATACAATCATGCATCAAGATGTACAAACAGCGAGTCTTACAATACCCTTTAAAGTATAATATTAACTTATATTCTTGTTTTCTTATTTGTTAACCCTATACCTAATCATGAGTCGGAGCCTCAATTTAGATACCTGCCAACATGGTATAATATTTCTCTCTAATACTGTGAGGTGTGTTGCATTTAATTAAAAACTGTTCATCCTCAATTTTCCTACTATCACAAAGCGAGCATATCCTGTTTTCAAGCGGATTTTCTTTATATCTGCCCTCTTCTATCAGAAACTTATGGTTACTGATCCTTAATTTTGTAAATTTTGATATTTTGTATTTATCTACATGATTTACTATAAGGTAGTTCTCAATGCAATATTTATCTTTTAATTTTCTATATGTTCGTAATTTATTTGCATTTGAATTATTTCCGTCATCAATAATATATTTGTTTTCCAAAATGTTTGTGAATCTCTCCTGGACTCTTTTCATCACAGAGTATGACAATCTGTTAATAGAATTTGTACCAGGGTTTTCCCAGATATGAGCGAATCCAATCTGCATTAAAAATTGGTATAGCTTGCACCCAAAACTCCTACTTACAACTTTCATTATAAGCCCTGCGTACCAACATATCTTCTTTTGATTGCAGTATATGATGCCAAAATTTAAATGCAGCAGTCAGGCTATTAATAGCTACAGGGAACACACCAAGTTCCGCCCGACCCGCATCATTCATATCCGATCTATTCACATTAAGAAGGTGTTTCATAAATTCCAACTGTATTTTCGCGGGCATAAACAGGTCATACATTTTTTTAATATCCTTATTAGGTTCAATCGCAAAGTCCATTGACCAAACTTCACTACAATACAATAGTATAGGTTTTACACATGCCTCAAATAATATTAAGTGTAATAAAATGTCAGGTCTATCAGACCTTAGGGTCTTTTTTATCAGTCCTTTATTGCATAGATGTTTAATAGCGTATGTTGCCAGATGGCTGGAATAGTATACCAAGATATTTATATTCTGAGGTTATAACTAACTCTCTTATTATAAAAGAATTTATATGTTCTCAGTAACTTCCCTGATTTATTAAAAATAATAACCTGGGTCTTATCTAAATTAACTGTAATCTTCCATTTATGACAAGAACTTTGAAGTCTATCTATAGCCATCTGCAATCCTGAATGACTCCGCTATAAGAACAATATCATCAGCATACATTAGGCAAGATATGACTTTATCATCTAACCGTGGCGGGTCGCAGGACCTTCCCAAGTAACTCACTAGATCATTAATGTATATAGAAAATAATCAAGGGCTTAATATACAACCCTGCTTGACTCCAATCTTTGTCGTCAATGGCTCACTAAGCCCATTGCATGTTTTCACGGAAAATCTAATGTCTGCAGTAAGGCGGTCCTAATAATGCTATCAAAAGCCTTTTTAGATCTACAAAACAGGCAACCCACTTTCATTGACGTCCGTATGAACTGAAAGAGAGACGATCGCCAACCGATATGTCAGTCTTCCTATGAATTCGTTCATCTGCTACCATTTACGCACTTCCATCACACGGAATGCTTTTTTTTTTACCGCCCGGTGGTAATTTCTCAAAATAATATGCTTTGCATCAACGTTAAAATATGCAGGCCCATTGTTTCCCCAACTATCAGCCTCCACCCTAGTCCGAGTCTGCTCTGACTCAACCCACCCCTGTGACAGGCATTTGGACAGCCTGGCGGGGAGGGGAGTCCCGCCCCGTCAGTTGTCCAAATATCTGTCACAGGGGTGGGTTGAGTCTGACAGACTCGGACTACCCTCACCACACCCACGTAACACCCCGGGCATCCAACCATCGCTACGGTCATTCACTGTCTATTGGGCGTTTAATATTTTTCTTCGCATATTCATCTGTGATCTTACTAGTGATACTGGCGTATGCATGTTAGGTAAAACTAGGTTTTCTGATAAAACCTACAAACAGTCGGTCTCGAAAATGATGATTAAATGCTAAGCTTTAAAAACACACACGCCTGTACATTATGTGGCATGGTCCACCTAGGGCCGGGCCAGAATGGTCCGTACCGGCGCGTTCCCTCTTCACCTCTCTAATACGACAATAGCGGTTCGTATGCATAGCACGTGTACTATAACTTGATAACGAGATAAGGAAAAAGGAGTAATCGCCTATCCCGCATGAGTGATAAACTAGATAGGACAGCCACGCTGTACTATAGGTACGGTGATGTTGCTCGGACACTCAAGTCTGTAGAGGAAGCCACATGTATGGGCGTCACATTTTGAATAGTTACCAGCTTGTCAGCGATCTCGGGACTATTCCATCCCTTGACTTTATTTGCTTATTTAAATATGAGGTGATGGACGCTTTACATAATATTTATGCATGACATAATATTACAATCCATGAACACACAGGCGACATTACTGCTTGAAAATGTTTAATCTTGGGAATAGACAGGTGCGTAGGGTAGGGATAGTCGGGAGAGGAGGGGTGGGGTTCGTCGTGTTAATTAACACTAATTAATTATTATTAGCTCACCTGGCCTGAAAGGGCATGCGAGCTTATGCCATGGCGGCCGGCCGTCACCCATCCGTCGTCCATCCATCCTTCAAATCGCGCCGTCTCCTTAACGGTTTGACGGATTTCAATGAAATTTGGCTGATTTTGAATGATCCTAAGCTGGTACCCTCGAGACGCTTTTTCAGAATTTTGATTGATAAATTTTTTGGCCGAAAATCTTTATTTTATTTTATGAAAAATCTACCGGAAAAGGTAAAAATGCTATTCCTCCTTAACTACTTGACATATTTCAACCAAATTTGACTAGATGGATTCTATGGTGGTAGGCTCTAGACCTTCTTTTCCGAATTTTGATCGATCAATTTTTTGGGTGAAAATCTTAGATTTTATGAAAAATCTACCGGAAATGGTCAAAATGCTATTCCTCCATAGCTGCTTGATATATTTCAATCAAATTTGACTAGATGGATTCTATGGTGGTAGGCTCTAGACCTTCTTTTCCGAATTTTGATCGATCAATTTTTTTGGGTGAAAATCTTAGATTTTATGAAAAATCTACCGGAAATGGTCAAAATGCTATTCCTCCATAGCTGCTTGATATATTTCAATCAAATTTGACTAGATGGATTCTATGGCGGTAGGGTCTAGATCTTCTATTCAGAATTTTGATTGATCAGTCTTTTTGGTGAAAATCTTAGATTTTATTAAAAAAGGTCTTCCGGGAATGGTAAAAATGCTACTCCTTGTTAGCTGCTTGACATATTTCAACCATATTTGGTTGGAATGACCCTATGGTAGTAAGCTCCAGAACTTCCATTCAGAATTTTGATTTGTCAGTTTTTCCGGTGGCCATCTCTTTTAATGTAAAAAATCATGAATATTTAAATGCAAATGTTTCAAATGCTAATGGTCCAGGTGAGCGTCACACGCCCTTGGGCCTCTTGTTAAATGTGCACATTCACACCAGAATGCGTAAAAATAAAATTGTTTAAATTGTAACATTTTAGAGGGTTAATGTGTGTACCTCAATGTAATGAAGCGAAATAAATATTAACATATGATGATTTCATCCCGTACAAATTATTAAAATGTTTTTAATTGCGAAGTTGAATTAGGGACTCGTGTCTCTAATTCAATTTCACAACTTAAAAAAGTATATTAATTTATGTGTAACGAATCGTCATTTATTTCGTTTGGATACATCTAGACCCACAATGTAAGCTTCTAAAAGTGTAAAGTTTTGACAATTTAATCTTCAAACATTCTGCTGTGAATGTCTACCTTTAAAATTATTATTATTATTATTATTATTATTATTATTATTATTATTATTATTATTATTATTATTATTATTATTCCCCTACCGGTAAAACCGGGGGGGGGGGGGGGGGGTGTGTGTTTGCACTCCGTCTGTCGCAGTTGGTTTTCCACACTTTTTTCGCAGTTCTTCAAGGTATTCAACTGAGAATTGGTTTATTGCTTTGTTATGAGAAGTTACAGACCAAGTTCGAGTTTCAGGCGTATACGTACATTTTTGATGAAGTTATGCCCCCCACCCCCTTTCGAGTTAAGAAATACGAAAAATATCAGCTTTCCGCACTTTTTTTCGCACTCCCTCAAGATATTTAAGTGAAAATTGGTGCATCGCTTTAGTATAAGGACTTACTGAGCAAGTTCGAGTTTCAGACATTTTCGTCGATTTTTCATGGAGTTTTGCCCCCTTTCGACATGAAATACGAATAATATTAGTTTTCCGCACTTTTTTTCGCAGTCTTTCAAGATATTACACTGAGAATCGCTACATTGCTTTGGTATGAGAAGTTACAGACCAAGTTCCAGTTTCAGGTGTATGCGTCAATTTTTGATGGAGTTATGCCCTCTTTCGACTTAAGAAATACAAAAAATATTAGCTTTCCGCATTTTCCCCCGCACTCCTTCAAGATATTTAGGCGAAAATCAGTGCATCGCTTTACTACAAGGACTTACTGAGCAAGTTCGAGTTTCAGTCATTTTCGTCAATTTTTCATGGCGTTATGCCCCCTTTCAACTTATGAAATACGAAAAATATTAGTTTTCGCACCTTTTTTCGCAGTCAAGATATTATACTGAAAATTGCTACATAGCTTTTTTATGAGAAGTTACAGACCAAGTTCGAGTTTCAGGTGTATGTGTAAATCTTTGATGGAGTTATGCCCCCTTTCGACTTAGGAAATATGAAAAATATTAGCCTTCCACACTTTTTTTCTCCGCACTCCTTCAAGATATTTAAGGAAAAATCAGTTCTATCGCTTTAGTAAAAGGGGTTACAGAGCAAGTTCAGTTTCGCCAGTTTTTCGTGGAGTTATACCCCCTTTCAACTTATGCAATACGAAAAATATTAGTTTTCCTCACTTTTTCGCAGTGTTTCAAGATATTATACTGAGAATTGCTACTCCTTCAAGATATTTAAGCAAAAATCGGTGCACCGCTTTAGTGTAAGGAGTTACAGAGCAAGTTCGAGTTTCAGACATTTTCGTCAAATTTCCATGGAGTTATGCCCCCTTTCGACTTATGCAATGCGAAAAATATTAGTTTTCCGCACCTTTTTTCGCAGTCTTACAAGGTATTCAACTGAGAATTGATTTATTACTTTGTTATGAGAAGTTACAGACCAAGTTCGAGTTTCTGGCGTATGCATAAATTTTTGATGGAGTTATGCCCCCTTTCGACCTATGAAATACGAAAAATATTAGTTTTCCACCCTTTTCTCGCAGTCTTTCAAGACATTCAACTGAGAATTGGTACATTACTTTATTATGAGTAACTACAGACCAAGTTCGGGTTTCAGGCGTTTGCGCCTTTTTTTAAGGGAGTTATGTCCCCTTTCGACTTATGAAATACAAGCATATCAGCTTTCAAGACTTTTTCCTTCTCCTTCACCATATGTAACTGAGACTTGGTTTATTGCTATGTTATGAGAAGTTACAGATCAAGTTCGAGCTTCAGCTGCTTTTGACAATTTTTAATGAAATTTGTGACTGTCAATCTCTAAAGATTTATATCACCAGGTAAGGGACACGTATTGCAAAGCAATACTTACAGAATTATTATTATTATTATTATTATTATTATTATTATTAAGCCTCGAAATTTTGTGTAACCAAACAGATTTTTCCCTTGTTGGTTAGGAAACTGTTGGTATCTACCCACCCGATCCGTATAAAGTTAGCGGGCTGAAGGCCGAGTTTTGTTTAAATTGTTACAGCCTTCTAGCGGGAGGAAAGTAACACTTTCATACCGCACGGTATACCTTACGGCAGCTCGAAGCGTTAACAATAACAGCGGATATCTACGCATGCACTGAGCCTAAATTTGTTTGGAAAAGTGGGATTTCGACCCGCGGCCAATTCGTACCCTTGATATCGATCGTCATCTAGATTCTTGATAGGTGTTTTGGGAGCTATAGCCGAGATCCAGTAACGGATAAGACTACATGTCAGCTACAGCGGTGGAAATAATAGGTCTATTACTGGTGGTTGCTAATCGTACATATGCTGATTTATCGATTTTATTGGGTTTCAATTTTCGCTCAATCCAGTGCCCAGTTACTTTATCTACTGGAATCAAAACATTTAGACATGAGGCACAGAGGCAACAATTTGGGTGGGAATTTAAAAAAAACATTGGCGCCCTTGACACTACTGAGCAACGGGAAATGTACCATTGGTCAATTGGCCAGACATCCTTAGTTTTATTGGCAAATGGTTCAACTGTCCTAACACCATTTATATTTATGGATGGGGTGGTGATCACAGGCCGAGAAATGCAAACATACTGGCAGCCCTGATACTATTTTCCAATGAGACAAGTACCATTGACCAATGCACCAACTGTCTATGACACAATTGATCTATGGTTAAAGTGTCCCAGATACTACAAAATGTGGCACAAGATAGACAGCCAGCCAGCCAGACAGCCAGCCAGACACACAGACAGACAGGCAGGCAGACGGGCAGAGGGATCCTGGGCAGGCAGGGTTGGCGGCAGTTTCTGTGTGGGCGAGCAGGTGGGTTCGGGTTAGGCAGGTGACGTTGCACGATGTACAGGGTGTCGCAATAGCTCATTTTACTTCGTAAAGACGAGCTAAAAACTGGCCAAATCCAAGATGGCCACGGGCCGAATTGGACGTTTGAATAAACTTGAATCTTTCTGCCCTAGGGATGCTTCCTGCCCAATATAATTTAAATTGGCCCTGTGGTTCTTGAGAAGTTATTTAAAGAAAAAGTTGATGGATGGAGGGATGCCGGATGGACGGACGACGGACGGTCGCAATGGCATAAGCCCACTTGGCCTTTCAAAAACAATACTTTTACCATGGTCACAGTGGGATGTCGTGTCCTTATAAGGAAGCACGTGTCCATGTTTGAGTCCAGAATGATTCACCAAACCTGAGATGTAAACAGAAAAGTTGAGCCAAACGGAAAATGTTTATGTTGAAAAAGAAATCACGTTTTTACCAAGGTTACAATGACCCCGAGGTCATTGTGAAATGCTGTGTCACTATAGGGAAGCATGTGCCCAGGTTTGGGTCCAGAATGATTAACCAAACCAGAGATAAAAACAGAAAAGTTGAGCTAAAAGCAAATTGGACACCCCCGCCGGACGATGTAGGGTATCTCAAAAGCTTGCATTCCTTCGTAAAGTCAAGCTAAAAAGTGTGATCCTATCGGCAAACATGGAAAATTATTGAACAACTTCCCTTACATTAATAGAAAGAACAGAAGCAACAGTAGACTCATCTCTGCATTTAGGTATCCACAGAGACAACTCTATCACAAAAGCTAACTTAACTGTATCAGCTAACATCTTCAAAGTTAGAAGAATAAAGTATTCCACAATCCCCCCCCCCCCACCACCTCAACACCCCCACCCCCACCCCACACACCCTCTTAGGCGTCACTTCACATGGAGTGAATGGATAAGATTCAATAACATCCTCACATCTAATGAAGACCCAGTGCTTTTCCACGATATAGAAACAATTATGTTATCTCGTGGTATCATAGATCAGCTTCAAAGTTTTCAAATCATAACATTAAAGTGGGTATTGTCTCCCAGACAGTCGCACAACTTGTCCTTTACATCTTGTTGGGAACACTTCCACCTCAAGGGAAATCTCACTGCTAGTCAAGAATTGGCGGAATGAAGATCCCTTACTGTTTGACATATGTATACAACAAACAATTGTGAATGGACAAACAGTTGGCAGCTGGTTCAGCTATGCCAGAACCTACTCCCCCAGTACAGACTTCCATCTTTAGATTTCCTGCTAGATTTACCGACTAGCAAATTTAGATTGAAAAAAGAAACCAAGGAAGCAGTAACATCTTACTGGACAGAGAGGCTGACTATTGCAGTAAAACTGTATCCATCCTTAAAATTTATAAGGGCATTAAAGATTGGCACATCCATCCAGTACTTAACACACTGTTTTCTAGTATTGTGGATGCAAGCGCACCACCGTTATTCATCCAGCTTCTTACAGGAGCCTACACTCTTTAAGCAAATAGTTCCGTCTTTAATCAGTATTTAGTCAACCCATTCTGTCTGTTATGCAAAGACAATTCTGAAACGCGAGTGCACTTCTTGATATCAACCAAGCGACTTAAACAGATCCAGGATGTATTCCTAATCCAGCTTAGATCTACGTTATGTCAAGTTTGTACACACCCCGCTCATGATGACAATTAATAACCATGAAGAGCTAACCATGTTCATCGTTGATTCAAGTTCCTTCTTGAAGAACTGCTCACATATCACTCAAGTAATGCATAAAATTAGACATTATCTTCAACTAATGCAACAGTTATGAACCAAATTGTTGAACCTACACGTTCAATGAGAATGCAGAACCATGTATTAGCCACCTATAATTACATATCAGTCTTACACGCCATTCAGCATGAATTAGTATAGCATATTTATAGAACTTGCAACACGGTAGTCATATATTACTCGACTCTCTGAGATGCTTCTGAATACAGGAGGAGGAATCTACAATCCATGAAATCGATGGCCGCCAAGCCGTTTGTTCTTCAGTTTTGAAAGTGGAAAATTTCCATAGCGTCGTCATTCTCGCTGTCCATAGCGTCATCATTCTTACTGTCCATAGAATCTTCATCACTACTGTCCATAGCATTATCATTCTCACTGTTCATAGCATTGTCATTCTCACTGTCAATAGCATCTTCATTCTCACTGTCCATAGCGTCGTCATTCTCACTCACCATGGTCTCTTCATTCTCACTGTGCATAGACATCATTCTCACTGTGCAGTCATCATTCTCACTGTCAATAGCGTCTTCATTGTCACTGTCCATAGGGTCCTCATTCTCACTTTGCATAGTCATAATTCTCATCGTGCATAGTCATCATTCTCACTGTCCATAGCATCTTCATTGTCACTGTCCATGGTCTCTTAATTTTCAGTCTATTGCATCATCGTTGTAACTGCCCATAGTGTCTTCATTCTCACTGCCCATAGTGTCTTCATTCTCACTGTCCATAGTGTCTTCATTCTCACTGTGCATAGTCATCATTCTCACTGTGCATATGTATCATTATCACTGTCCATAGCGTCTTCCTTCTCACTGTACATAGTCATCATTCTCACTGCATAGTTATCATTCTCACTGTCCATAGTGTCTTCATTCTCACTGTGCATAGTCATCATTCTCACTGTGCATAGGTATCATTATCACTATCCATAGCGTCTTCATTCTCACTGTGCATAGGCATCATACTCACTGTTCATAAGTGTCTTCATTCGCACTGTGCATAGTCAGCATTCACACTGTCCATAGTGTCTTCATTCTCACTGTCCATAGTGTCTTCATTGTCCCTGTCCATAGTGTCTTCATTGCCACTGTCCATAGCGTCTTCATTGTCACTGTCTATAGCGTCATCATTCTCACTGTCCATAGTGTCTTCATAGTTACTGTCCATAGCGTCTTCATTATCTATAGCGACATCATTCTCACTGCCCAGTGTTGCCATTCTCACTGTCCATAGCATCATCATTCTCACTGTCCATAGCATCTTCATTGTCACTGTGCATAGTCATCATTCTCACTGTGCATAGGCACCATTGTCACTGTCCATAGCGTCTTCATTGTCACTGTCCATAGCATCATCGTTCTCACTGTCCATAGCATCTTCATTCTCACTGTCTATAGCATCATCATTCTCACTGTCCATAGTGTCTTCATTCTCACTGTCCATAACATCGTCATTCCCACTGTCTATGGCGTCTTCATTATCACTGCCCATATTGTCATCATTCTCACTGCCCATAGCATCTACATTCTCACTATCCAGAGCATCATCATTCTCCATAGTGTCTTCATGATCACTGTCCATAGCGTCTTCATTTTCACTGTCCATAGTGTCTTCATTCTCACTGTTCATAGCATCGCCATTCTCACTGTCCATAGCATCGTCATTCTCACTGTCCATAGCATCGTCATTCTCACTGTCCCTGGCGGCGTCATTATTACTGTCCATAGCATCATCATTCTCACTGTCTATATCGTCATCATTCTCACTATCCATAGCATCTTCATTGTCACTGCCCAAAGTGTCGTCATTGTTACTGTCCATAGTCGTCATTCTCACTGTCCATGGTCTCTTCATTCTCACTGTGCATAGACATCATTCTCACTGTGCATAGTCATCATTCTCACTGTCAATAGCGTCTTCATTCTCACTGTGCATAGTCATCATGCTCACTGTCCATAGTGTCTTCATTCTCACTGTGCATAGTCATAATTCTCATCGTGCATAGTCATCATTCTCACTGTCCATAGCATCTTCATTGTCACTGTCCATAGTATCTTCATTGTCATTGTCCATAGTGTCTTAATTTTCAGTCTATTGCGTCATCATTGTAACTTCCAGTGTCTTCATTCCCACTGTGCATAGTCATCATTCTCACTGTGCATAGTTATCATTCCCACTGTCCATAGCGTCTTCATTCTCACTGTGCATAGTCAGCATTCACACTGGCCATAGTGTCTTCATTGTCACTGTCCATAGCGTCTTCATTGTCACTGTCCATAGCGTCTTCATTGTCACTGTCCATAGCGTCTTCATTGTCACTGTCCATAGTGTCATCATTGTCACTGTCTATAGCGTCATCATTCTCACTGTCCATAGCATCTTCATAGTTACTGTCCATGGCATCTTCATCATTACTGTCCATAGCGTTATCATTCTCACTGTCCATAGCGTCTTCATTGTCACTGTTCATAGCGTCTTCATTGTCACTGTCCATAGTGTCATCATTGTCACTGTCTATAGCGTCATCATTCTCACTGTCCATAGCGTCTTCATTGTCACTGTCCATAGCGTCTTCATTGTCACTGTCCATAGTGTCATCATTGTCACTGTCTATAGCGTCATCATTCTCACTGTCTATAGCATCTTCATAGTTACTGTCCATAGCATCTTCATCATTACTGTCCATATCGTCATCATTCTCACTGTCCATAGCGTCTTCATTGTCACTGTCTATAGCGACATCATTCTCACTGCCCATAGTGTTCCCATTCTCACTGTCCATAGCATCATCATTCCCACTGTCAATAGCGTCTTCATTGTCACTGTGCATAGTCATCATTCTCACTCTGCATACGCACCATTGCCACTGTCCATACCGTCTTCATTGTCACTGTTCATAGCATCATCGTTCTCATTGTCCATATCATCAGCATTCTCACTGTCCATAGCATCTTCATTCCCACTGTCTATAGCATCTTCATCATTGTCCATACATCAGCATTCTCACTGTCCATAGTGTCTTCATTCTCACTGTCCATTACATCGTCATTCTCACTATCTATGGCGTCTTCATCATCATTGCCCATAGTGTCATCATTCTCACTGTCCATAGCGTCTACATTCTCACTATCCAGAGCATCATCATTCTCCATAGCATCTTCATGATCACTGTCCATAGTGTCTTCATTCTCAGTCCATAGCATCGCCATTCTCACTGTCCATAGCATAATCATTCTCACTGTCCATGGCATCGTCATTCTCACTGCCCATAGTGTCTTCATTCTCACTCCATAGCATCGCCATTCTCACTGTCCATAGCATAATCATTCTCACTGTCCATGGCATCGTCATTCTCACTGTCTAGAGCATCATCATTCTCACTGTCCTTAGCATCTTCATTGTCACTGCCCATAGTGTCTTCATTGTCACTGTCCATAGTCTTCATTCTCACTGTCCATAGTGTCTTCATTCTCACTGTCTATATCATCTTCATTGTCACTGTCCATAGCATAGTCATTCTCACTGTCCATAGAACCATCATTCTCATTGTCTATAGCGTCATCGTTATTACTGTAAATAGCGCCATCATTTTCACTGTCCATAGTCATCATACTCACTGTCCACAGCGTCATCATTGTCACTGTCCATATCGTCTTCATTGGCAGTGTCCATAGCGTTGTCATTCTCAATGTCCATAGCATCACTGTCCATAGCATCATCATTCTCACTGTCCATAACATCATCATTCTCACTTTCTCTAGCATCTTCATTGTCACTGTCCAATGTGTCTTCATTCTCACTGTCTATAGTCTTTATTGTCACCGTCCACAGTTTTTTCATTCTCACTGTCCAGTGTCTTCATTGTCACTGTCTATATCGTCTTCATTGTCACTGTCCATAGTATCATCATTGTCACTGTCAATAGTGTCATCATTCTCACTGTCCATAGTGTCTTCATTGTCAGTGTCCATAGCGTCGTCATTCTCACTGTACAGTATCTTCATTCTCACTGTACATAGCGCCGTCATCCTCACTGTCCATAGCGTCATCATTCTCACTGTCAACTGCGTTATCATTCTCACTGTACATAGCATCACTGTCCATAATGTCATTATTCTCACTGTCCATAGCGTCATCATTCTCAGTGTCTATAGCATCTTTATTGTCACAGTCCATTGCGTCTTCATTCTCACTGCCCATAGTGGCCTTATTGTCACTGCCAATAATGTTGTCATTCTCAATGTCCATAGCATCGTCATTCTCACTGTACATAGTGTCATCATTCGCACTGTCTATAGCGTCTTCATTGTCACTGTCCATAGCATCATCATTCTCACTGTCCATAGCGTCTTCATTGTCAGTGTCCATAGCGTCGTCATTCTCACTGTACATGGCGCGACCATTCTTACTGTTCATAGCATCATCATTCTCACCGTCCACTACGTTATCATTCTCACTGTCCATACATCACTGTCCATAGCATCATTATTCTCACTGTCCATAGCGTCATCATTCTCACTGTCTATAGCATCTTTATTGTCAATGTCCATTGCGTCTTCATTCTCACTGTCTATAGTGTCTTTATTCTCACTGTCTATAGTCTTTATTGTCACTGTCCATAGTGTCTTCATTGTTACTGTCCATGGTGTTTTCATTCTCACTGTCCAGTGTCTTCATTGTCACTGTCTATAGCATCTTCATTGTCACTGTCCATAGTGTCTTCATTGTCACTGTCTATAGCGTCATCATTCTCACTGTCTATCTCATCTTCATTGTCACTGTCCATAGTGTCTTCATTGTCACTGTCCATAGTTTTCATTCTCACCATCCATAGCGTCTTCATTCTCACTGTCCATAGTGGCCTCATTCTCACTGTACATAGCGTTGTCATTCGCACTGTCTATAGTGTCTTCATTGTCAATGTCCATAGCATCGGCATTCTCACTGTCCATGGCATCGTCATTCTCACTGTCCATAGCGTCGTCATTCTCACTGTCCATAGCGTCCTCATTCTCACTGTCTATAGCATCTTCACTGACACTGGCTATAGCATCTTTCATTGTCACTGCCAATAGTATCTTCATCCTCACTGTCCATAATGTCTTCATTGTCACTGCCCATAGCATCATCATTCTCATTGCATATAGCTTCATTATTGTCATTGTTCATAGTGTCTTCATTCTCACTGTCCATAGCGTCATCATTATCACTGTCCATAGCATTGTCATTCTCACTGTCCATAACTTCGTCGCTCTCACTGTCTATGTCGTCGTCATTCTCACAGTCTATAGTGCTATCATTCTCACTGTCCATAGCATCATCATTCTCACTGTCCATAGAATCGCCATTCTGATTGCCTATAGCGTCATCATTCTCACTGTCCATAACGTCTTCATTGACACTGTTCACAGCATCATCATTCTCACTATCTATAACATCATCATTATCACTGTCTATAGCGTCGTCCTTCGCACTGTCCATAGCATCATCATTCTCACTATCCATAGCCCTTTCATTGTCACTGTCCATAGTGTCTTCATTTTCACTGTTCATAGCGTCTTCATTGTCACTGTCTATAGCATCTTTATCATCACTGTCCATAGTGTCTTCATTGTCAATTTCCATAGCATCTTCATTGTCACTGTCCATAGTGTCTTCATTCCCACTATTTATAGCGTCTTCATTCTCATTGTCTATAGCTCCATCATTCTCACTGTCCATATCATCAGCAATCTCAGTGTCTATAGCTTCTTCATTGTCACTGTCCATCATCTTCATTCTCACTGTCCATAGCGTCGTTATTGTCACTGTCCACAGTGTCTTCATTCTCACTGTCTATGGCATCTTCATCATCACTGTCCATAGCATCACCATTCTCACTGCCCATAGCATCGTCATTCTCACTGTCCATGGCGGTGTCATTCTCACTGTCCATAGCATCTTCATTGTCACTGTTCATAGCGTCTTCATTCTCACTGTCCATAGTGTCATCATCATCACTGTCTATAGCGTCTTCATGCCATTGTCCATGGTGTCTTCATTGTCATTGTCCATAGCGTCATCATTCTCACTGTCCATAGCATCACCATTCTCATTGTCTATAGCGTCATCATTCTCACTGTCCATAGCATCTTCATTGTACACAGTGTCGTCATTCTCACTCGCTATAACATCATCATTATCAGTCCATACCGTCTTCATTGTCACTCCATAGTGTCATCATCATCATTGTCTATAGCGTCTTCATTGCCACAGTCCATGGTGTCTTCATTGTCACTGTCCATAGCGTCTTCATTGTCACTGTTGATAGCATCTTCATTCTCACTGTCTATAGCATCTTTATCATCACTGTCCATTGCATCATCATTCTCACTGTCCATGGCATTGTCATTCCCACTGTCCATGGCGGCGGCATAATCACTGTCCATAGCATCATCATTCTCACTGTCCATAGCATCATCATTCTCATTGTCTATAGCGTCATCATTCTCACTGTCCATAGCATCTTCATTGACACTGTACACAGTGTCGTCAGACTCACTCTCTATAACATCATCATTATCAGTCTATAGCATCGTCATTATCACTGTTCGGCATTCTCACTGTCCAGAGCATCGTTATTATCACTGTCCATAGCATCATCATTCTCACTGTCCATAGCATCATCATTCTAATTGTCTATAGCGTCATCATTCTCACTGTCCATAGCATCTTCATTGACACTGCACACAGTGTCGTCATTCTCACTGTCCATAGCATCTTCATTGTCACTGTCCATAGCATCATCATCCTCATTGTCTATAGCATCATCACTCTCACTGTCCATAGCATCTTCATTGAGACTGTACACAGTGTCGTCATTCTCACTCTCTATAACATCATCATTATCGGTCTATAGCATCGTCATTATCACTGTTCGGCATTCTCACTGTCCAGAGCATCGTTATTCTCACTGTCCAAAGCATCTTCATTCTCACTGTCCATAGCGTCTTCATTGTCACTGTCCATAGTGTCTTCATTCTCACTGTCCATAGCGTCTTCATCGTCACTGTCCATAGTGTCTTCATTGTCACTGTCCATAGCATCTTCATTGTCACTGTCCATAGCATCATCATTCTCATTGTCTATAGCATCATCATTCTCACTGTCCATAGCATCTTCATTGACACTCTACACAGTGTCGTCATTCTCACTCTATAACATCATCATTATCACTGTCTATAGCGTCGGCATTCTCACTGTCCATAGTATCTTCATTCTCACTGTCCATAACATCATCATTCTCATTGTCTATAACTTCTTCATTGTCACTGTCCATAGTGTCTTCATTGTCACTGTCCATAGTATCTTCATTCTCACTGTTTATAGCATCATCATTCTCATTGTCTATAACTTCTTCATTGTCACTGTCCATAGTGTCATCATTCTCACTGTCCATAAAGTCATCATTCTCCATGTCTATAGCGTCGTCATTCTTAATGTCCATAGTGTTGTCATTTTCACTGTCCATAACATCGTCATTCTCAATGTCCATCGCGTTGTCATTCTTACTGTTCATAGTGCTGTCATTCTCAGTGTCGATAGCATCATCATTCGCACTGTCCATAGCATCGCCATCGCCATTGTCCATAACGGCGCCATTCTCACTGTCCATAGCATCATCATCCTCACTGTCCATGGTGTCGTCATTCTCACTGTCTACAGTGTCTTCATTGTCACTGTCCATAGTGTCTTCATTCTCACTGTCCTTAGCATCTTCATTTTAAATGTCCATAGCATCGTCACTCTCACTGTGAATATCTTCACGACCGTATTCAATGATCATGATATTAAGACTATCATTAGCAAGTTAGCTGTCTGAATTCCATTGAAATACAAGGTCAAATACCATTTAATTTTTTGAAGGTTTTCAATAAAGCTTGTGATACCAGACATAGCTGACCGAGTATTGTACCAATTTGAAATCTGTCTGACTGCAACATTTACAGACATGCCTTTTCAGTTGTAAACCGGTATATTGTGATGTTCCGCTGAGTTTTGATGCACAAGCGCAGTGTAGCTTGAAGCAGAAATCCTGTGATACTTCTTAAAGAAGGATTCTGAGTGGATTGTTTATCTCAATGAAGTGAGTTGCATCCTGAATTAGTTTAATTGCATCTTCCTCTCTCAACTGTCTCAGCCTTGGTGTGCCAGCTGTTTGGCATATATTATCTATTCGACTGAGATAAGCATTGCGAATCTCCTAGAGGTTTGGACAGGACCAGATGAAGTGAGCAACTGTTTCTACTGCATATTTGCACAGGGGGCAGTTGGTACTCAGGGAACTATTACGGGTAGATCCACCGAACAGGTTATACCTCTGTGTAAGCAACTTAGCTTTCACTGTTGCTTTGAGGGCCGTTAGGGTATTTGTATTCTCCAATTCCCAAACAGGATGGCATCTGTCGATAATGCTAGCTTTCAGGTTGATGAATGGTAATGTTATTTTAGAATTAGCTTCAGTTACCAAGTGGTCCCACCAATAATCGTTCACCTTCTGTTTTAGTCAAACTTTCCAGGAGTACGTGGAAGGTTGACATTTCAGTAGCTGAAATGCTGACAGAAGCTGATACTGAGAAAGGAGTTGTCTAGACATTATCACCCAGCTATGTGAGCTATAATCTTTGACTGCTAATTGATATCTGATAACCTAGGCCTCAATAGAATCTGGTCGACGAAGCATGTTTACGAGCCGGGTCAAAATTCTTTTGTGTAACTGCCGTTCGATTGGAATAATTCCAAGAAGAAGATAGGTAGCTGCATTTTCAGTTGATGCAGGAAGATGTATCTGATTCATGGAACCTATATAGTAGTCTTCTATCAGTTGAATCTCTGTCTTGGAAAGTATCATAGCCTCCAATCCATGTAGGAGAGCTGGCATTAAACTGTCAAAAGTTCTGTCATATGAATTTATCTAGCTTTAACGCACCAGGAATAATAGTTTCATGAAAATATATAGATTTCCACAGATTTTTAATATATTTAAAAGAACACAAAAATGAAAGATCAAATGCTGTTGATTGCTAACTTCAATTAAAAACAAAAATAACATTGCCAATAAATCACATGCAATAAAACCCTGAAATTAATTATATTAGAAAAGGCTCTAGTGGGTGCAGCCGTTTTGTCTGAACTGGAAGCAGTTTATGACGCTATTTAAAATACACTCTGTTGTATGCAGCGATGCAAATTATATTCTCTATCGCCGATATTATAACCACTCTTATATTTGCAAGTGATTAGATACTACTTAATACAGGTAAAATACATGTATTAATTACTTTGAAGACGATTTGACTGAAATATCATTGACGGCATTAGTCAAACTAACCTCAAAATATTCAGTATAGGTATCATGGTGCAAACCTACAGGCATATTTCGGAAAAAATGCCAACACTGACTTTCAATCAAATGTTATCAAAGTAATCTGCAGTAATTTACCAGTAGCAAGCCACCAGCTGAATGATATTCAGTTGATTATACCTCCACACACACACTGAAAGCGAAGTCTCGGCTGAGATCACTAGCAAAATGGCACCTTGTAGTCACACAAGAGATGGTTATAGATGCTAAGTTTAGATTATTTTGATTCATTTCGGCTGTTTTATTAGTGGTATTAGTTCTACTACTATATGAAATTGCCAATCCACAGGCACAACATTTGGTAGTTCCCTTATTTCTTCCTTTAAAGCCTCTCCTTAAACCCACAAACATCTATCTACAGACGGCTATGGGAGCTGATGTGCCCGTAGCCAGTGTAGTTAATCTTGTTATTCAAATAGAGGAGATGCAATTCATACAGCGAGTTGTCATCGCCTCTATACAAAACCATGCCCTCCTTGGCTCTGATTTTCTCAGTGCCAGCAAAGCCATCATCATTAAGATCGTTGGTGCACCATGGGAGCGAGTGGCTATTGATGTACTTGGACCGTTGGATATGATGGATGATGGAAATAAATACATTCTCATATTACAAGATTACTTTACGAAGTGGGTAGAAGCATTTGCTTTGCCGGACCAAGAGGCATCCAACGTAGTGGTGGTCTTGGCAAGTAATGTATTCTGCCATTTTGGTATGCCCTATGAGCTACACTCCGATCAAGGAAGTCATTTTGAGAGCTGGCTCATATCTGAGCTCTGCAAATTGTTTCATATCGTCAAAACAAGGATGACTCCATACCATCCCCATAGCGATGGGGTGATAGAGAGCTTCAATAGAACTCTCGCAGAGATGCTTACTAAAGAAACACGCCTTGATTGTAGGGATTGGGATCTACGACTCCCATATGTATGCATGACTTACCACACTTCAGCACATTCCAGCATGGGTTACAGCCCTGCTCGGTTAATGTTAGGCCGCGAATTAGCCTTACCCCTGGACCTGGCTATGCTACAGATACCAGGAGAAAAAAATTACCCTCTCTATGTTGAACTCTTGCGGCAGAGGATAGAACAGGCCCATGAGTTAGTGAGAGAAACTTTATCCACTGCACACCAGCGGCAAAAGACATGGAATGACCGGAGAGTGCATGGAAATCCATATGAAGCAGGAAGGATTGTACCAAGTAAACTGAGTTACCAGTGGAAAGACCCCTATGTGGTAGTAGATAAGATGTCGGACATGACCTACCGTATCCGTGCTTCAGATGGCCTGACCTCAGTCATCCACTTCGATTGGCTTAAACCGTGTTTCTCGTGACACTGGTACCCAGACAGAAATTTCTATGGAAAGTAGTATTCCCACGATTAGCTCAGAGCACCGCGGTGCCAGTTTGACCCGTGTTCTACTCGGCTCGAATTTTCCCAATGTCTAAAAACTGACAAGATACAAACCGTCGTGTAATGGGAGATGACCACACACCCCTGTCCAAAGGCCACTCTCTCCATTGGGCCTACCATACTCCCCCGTGAGCAGTCAGGACATCACACCACAGACAGAACGTCAGTTACATACAGAACACACTGTATACGTCAATTCATCATTGCGTGTACATCACACACATACTCGGTTATACCCAGCATAACAGAGACATTCAACACCGGCAACAACATTATTTAGCAGCACCTATCGGGATTAATTAATTCCCGTTAGAGACCTAAATTCCTGCAACAGTTCCATACACACAAAATACAGGAGAAATAATATCTCCCGCAACCCCCACCTCCCACAATAACTACAGACTTGGCGTTCACCAGCGTGGAAGACTGGAATGCGGCCACTTCACTTGACATTAGCATCATACAGCAGCCCGGACTTCCCGACAACAACATTATCATCAACAAATAACAGCACACACCTTCTTATCTAGTTACGGGAGAACTGATCATGTAGATAGAAGGAATGCACTGCAGCCATCTACAGTACGCATTACTGGAGGAACATCCAAATCCACTCTTCTCCCACGACGTCGTACGGGAACATATATTATTAAGAGAGCAAGATGCCCGCATTGGCGTCAGTCACGAGTAGGATTTTACTACCGAAAGGTTGAATTCGATAATGGATTGATCAAAGTTATGACAGCATCCGACAGGTCATCTGCACTCTAAAGTAACTCTGTCCTGCCCACGGGCTCGGCCATTACAGAGCGAAATACCTGCAAGGTTCGATAAAGTTATATCACGCTGACCCCCCCCCCCCCCCCCCCTCCGCACCGGCAATAAAAACGTCACCGTCACCACAGCGCAAGTATCATCCACAGATAACCGGCCACACGTATCAAATTCAAATCACCAACATGTCAGAAACATAGACACTCAGGTTGACTGTATTCACAATCTCCAAATGACGGTATTGTAAATCGTAAAACTGTATGCACTCATTTCCGAGCTGTATTGTAATTTAACCATGATTATTGGTATTAATGTGTCTGGTCTATGCGTGGACGTAGCTAGTTCTACCCATTGAGGAGAATGCTTGGCAGCCCTCCCGCTCAGAAAACACAGCTATCTTGTCGGGATCAGTAACTTTGATACACCGCCTGAATAGATTTGTTTAAACCACACATCAAATTACCTACAGCTTTACTGTTATATTTTTGATTAAGAACACAACTGCTCTACCGTGTATACAGATCGTTAGCGCACAGGCCGATAAAGCAGCATCAAAAGTCTAACAGTATAATTACAAACAGAATTTCAAAAATTCTCTCACCTGCATTCCAGTCCATAATCGACATGGGCTGAGAACTACCTATTACAGACATATACCAAGACGCATGTTTAAGAACTCGCGAAAATAAGGGACATTATATTATAAAGATTCATGATAGAACATATATTTCCATCTCCCGCATCTCCAAAGATTGCACATCAGCAACAGTATTTCGGCCATTACCATAAACAGCACATATGTTTCCAATCAGGCACGTGTTTTCAAGTAAATTGGATCAAACACTTTAAACAAAAGAGCCGCCCAAATACGCGACAATCACAGCATGATGGAGGAGTGGCGAGGGTGAGTCAGGGTAATTACCGCTGACGTTACCAGGCTCCCACACACCCCATCGGGTGCTCCAGCCAAAAATTAAAACAGGCAAGTTTATAAGCATCCAATCTGTAAAACCGCCTCATGCTAATTAAAGGGTGAAGCTCCACGGGAATAAGTAGTACCACGTTTTTATGTTGATCAGAGACTTAAATGCGCTGAACTAAGACAAAGTTAATGAACCATTCCTCCTATAATTAAAAGTACTCCCTTTATACGGGAAGAATTAATCCTTTGATGCCTAGATTAGGAAAGAGAAAAACTTTCCATATAGGGCCGACCGAATCACCTTCGAAACTTCCAGGTGTGGTCATCCGCCATCAGTGACATCACTAAGTCGTATAAAAGGTGGGAGGGCGCTCTGAAACTTCGTCTTCCCGTCAATACTCGACACCAGGGAAGATCACATAGCATTAGGCTTCTTTCATGTCGAAAACTAAATGCTGCTGTATCTTATTATTAATTCATTATTACATACTTAGCCTGGAAAGTCAAAATGAAGAGATAGGGTTTTAGGTTTTAATTAGGCTCCCGCAAGCAACTACTATGCGGGAAGGAGATGTCACTCCTCGAAGATTTAGCATTATCGGATTCATCTGAAGAAGAATCGGTACCAGTTATGAAAAGATTCCCGTGCAGCTCGTTATTAGCTAGCGGAGAACCAGAACTTTTACACGAAATTCCGATCTCAATCTTCATATTAACAAGGACCATCTCCTCCAGACCACCTTTTGGATAATGTGTCGGTATCTCTACACAGCCACCCGTTATGGGGTAACACACGCACTCCGTCATAAGCACCACGTATTAGAAGCAACGTTAGTTCCTGGTGAAGAAAGCGAGGATCGTGCCGCACTAGCCACTCGTTTTGAATCTCGGCAGTCAGCAGTCAGGAAGGGGACCACACCAGAGCGTCCGTATGCGGGAAAGAAATGAATCATGCACACACAAGACACAAATGTCACTATGAATCGGCTTCTCAAATACACGAAATCATGGAAGATGTCGTCACCAACCAGAACTCCCTCAGCATCACTGGCTCGGTCCACAATACGGCTCACTACCATCACCACAGCCACTGCAATGACCACGGACACCACTACACCAACCAGCACCAATGCCGCCACAGAAATGAACATTACAATGACAGCGGTAACTACCGTATTAAATAGATCACTTCGGTCTTGGTCATCGTCTGTCCCGCAGCGGGAATCCTGTTTGAGGGAACCGACATGCGGGAACTTTCCAGCTTCCAGAGAACGTGTCAACTAACAGTGACGTATCAATTTCAGTAACACGATAGCCCATCTTTAAGAATGGCTACCGACTATTCAAGTAACTATACTTAACATATTTAATTATTCCGTTAATTACAGCTGTAATGATTATATTTTATGTGTGTAAATGGTCCCAATGACTAAAAGGAACCGTAAACGGTCTTAGGACCGCTAGTTTTACTTCTTTATCTGTTTATAGTTATTCTTATGTTACTGTAAGGTGTTATTACTAACCGCACCATAGTAGGTCCAATAACCTGTACGATATGTATTATTCTAATCATTTCACATTGTATTACTTGTACTGGTTAGTTTTATATATGGCGAGCAGCCATTCGTTCATATGTTTTGTTTATTTGCATAAAACGTATGACTGCAGTGCACGTAAGAAACACTATACAGCAACATTTATATATGTATCACTTTCTCCCGCTATCAACAATTTTTCACTGAGGTCGCTGTCCATGCTATAACTCTGTTTAGCCCGGCATGCTACCGACTAAAAGCCTGTCTATTTAGCTCAATAGGATAGGTTTAATATGATTATAGACAATTTCTTCATCAAGAGACACATAGTGTACACCTCTTTTCCGGTCGTTGCGATAATTTAGCCCTGCACTCTGGCAAGGTTGTGTAAAATTGGCCAACCTACCTATTGGGCCTCATATTTATAAGTTATTGTCTCTCTTCATGTTTCACTAAGCCTTATGGCTTCTTAATTATTTGGATGTCCCTATCCACACCATGGACTGATCCGACCTTGGGACACTATTGGGGTTTCTGAGCGGTGATGGCCAGGGTGTGGTGCTACATACACTTCCCGTGTATCTTCTGATACCTAGTAGTTAGTTATCCTTGCCAATGTAGGAAGCACTGTGAAAACAGTTCATAACTGGGCAACATGCATTTAAACCTAACATCAGATTAAAAGGTTAGCTCCATAGGACCTGGTGACGGGCGAGATACGCATACCCACCGAATTCACCGGAACCTGCGAGCTACAGTATTGCACTCTGAAAGGTTATTATGCCTGTGTGCTAATGTCTATTGGACACAGTCGGCCCAATCAGCATTGGTTAGTTGTTAGTTAGTTAGTTAGTTAGTTAGTTAGTTAGTTAGTTAGTTAGTTAGTTAGTTAGTTAGTTAGTTAGTTAGTTAGTTAGTTAGTTAGTTAGTTAGTTAGTTAGTTAGTTAGTTAGTTAGTTAGTTAGTGAGTGAGTGAGAGAGAGAGAGAGAGAGAGAGAGAGAGAGAGAGAGAGAGAGAGAGAGAGAGAGAGAGAGAGAGAGAGAGAGAGAGAGAGAGAGAGAGAGAGAGAGAGAGAGAGAGAGAGAGAGAGAGAGAGAGAGGAGAGAGAGAGAGAGAGAGAGAGAGAGAGAGAGAGAGAGGAAGGAGAGAGGGAGAGAGAGCGGAGAGAGAGAGAGAGAGAGAGAGACTTGAGATATGCTTGAAATATACAAAATTTTACACAACCATTATGACATGCCCACATCCAAATTAACCAACTTTATGATGAAAACAGTGTTACGCGGGGTCATAGCATGAAAATCAAGAAAATCAGAGCTAGATTAAATCTAAGAAAATTTTCTTTCCCACTACGATGCACAGACCATTGGAACAGTCTAGACGAAAACATTGTCACTGCACCATCCATCAATACACTAAAAAACAGACTTGATAAACTATGGAAAGACCATCCACTGCGCTTTAATTTTGAATCTATAGCAGACTTCACCACTGTTCATGACACCGAAGTAGACCTGACGTTAGAGGCTTGATAAAAGCCTACAGTCAGTAGAATTTCATGTTTCATGTTTCAGAAGTGTTATGGCTCACCGCTAGAAGCAGTAGGCCAAGAAATAATGTGTGCGCTGCCTTTTATACTCTCCAGAGGGCATATCTGCTGTTTGTACATCAACTTTTGATTGGCCAGAAGCGTAATGACGTAATATTGTTTTGGGAAAACTCTCTCTAATTTGACATGTCTATAAATCACATGTATAACCTAATTGCTGATTCCATCAATATATGGCTACGAATATTTGTTTGGACGACTGTCTGTGTTATAAATTCGTTCAGAATTAAGTTTTCATCGCTGGATAAAGTTGTGAACACCCCAAGAAATCTAATAATGCTTGAACAAGATGATAGGCCGTGCCCTCTCTAACCCTGGGCGTGGCTATTCAAGAGAGCGTGACAAGATTCCCACAGTTGAATTATGTCAAGCGGCGGGTTACAGCAGTTCTCTTGAATTTTTCGTGTATTTACATCAAATAGATACTATTTTTAGGCATCAAAATATACCATTCTTATTCTCATATAGCCTGAAATGAGTTATGATAAATGCAAAAGGTGCCATGTTTCCCTATAGCATGTCATTCCGACATCTTAAATGGCCGATCCCCGATAAATGACATCATGGGTGTGGTTTACTATACGCATTTACGTGTTTTAAAATTGGCTCTTTCCTTGCTCAAGCATTATTTTAAGGGCTTTTAAGTGAATGGGTATGTCAAATATACATGTTTCTTTCCATCAATGCATCCCTGCAAGAGTGTGAAGCTGAATGAGTTTGTATTTGACTGTGAAAGGTAATATTACGCAAGTATTTCTTCTTCTTGTTCGGAAAGGTATATTGGGAGTCCCTCCCCTATGTAGAATAGGTAAAACCAACAACTTCGCATCGCACGGTGAAAACCGCTGGTACTTGCATAATATGAGTATCACAACTATTACATTTGATCAGGATTGTTGCTAAATCGTTCCACAATATCAGAATACATGTGAACATCCACTGCAAAGTATTACACTGCCCTCTCGCAAGCTTCGTTTGTCCCAAATGATACAGCTGGTATCCACTAATGTACTTGCGGGGGATATGACTCATTCAGCATGCCTAATGGTGTTCTGCGTTCATAGAAAGAAGATAATTATATATTTTATATATAATATATACATGTGTTTATATTATTATTAGTTTATAAACAAATACTGTAATCGTTTATCTGTTTTGATGAAACTGGTCCCTTTTTCGTGAAAATACGGTAACATCACGTGATCTGGCTTATTGACGCTTAGTCATATTCCATGAATGACCGCGTAGTATTCGTAATACATTCCAAAGGTCACGTGGTCTACGCTGTACAGCTAAATTCACATGGTGTGTAAATTATGCGGCGCTCGCAGTCTCGCATCATGTTACTATTGGAGAAACATAATTTGAGCGGTGTGGAGCATACTATTTTGACATGTTGTTGCGCCTGACAGCTTTTCTGGCTGTTAAATGCATGGCAGTATGGTTGTAAGGAAAACAACTTGTTATTCGTTAGATAAGCTTATGTTATCGTGTCAGCTCCCTTGCCATGGTCTGCATATCAAATATCGGCTTAGACTGTGTCTATAGCTTTGCTGTATTCCCGTCGAAATTACAGAATATGAAGCTATTAAAGGGGTATTTACAGCAAACAATCTTAACATGTAATATTTATTATTTATAAATATCACTGCAAATATATGGCTGTAGAAAACAAACAGTTAAACAAACATATTATTACTGTTCAAGACAATATGTGTTCCTTTAATAAGCGCATATATTTTGAGGGTGATGTTTGCACTTATATATGCAGCTATGGAATATACTATTTATATGCTGGCATATGTACTGCAAGGCGTGTCCGTAAGCTGTACATTGGTGTCAGGCTACGATCTTTGTAGTAAACATGCATTTTTTAAGGTTTTGGTGCTGACACGTTTCTATGCCACCTTTTTAACAAACGTTATAATATGTAATATAATGCTTTACACAAATACAATATTTAGCGCACATAAATGAATACAATTTACTTTATAGACATATATACAGTTGCTAGCGCTTCCCAATAGAATAACAGCGGGACATTACATATCATGTTACAATATGAAGACTAATATGCCGTACTGTTGTGGTGGGTTGCATTGTCTGTTTGTCCTTCGTTCTTGTGTTGCATGGGTGGGCCTATTTAATGGAGATGGTGTACACTGTATTTCGACATTTGTCTGCTCATCCAGATCGGAATCAGACATGTTGGATTTGTCAGCTCTCTGTTCATCATCTAGCGCATCTGATATGCCAGTATCTATATAACGACTATCCGTCGTAAGAGGCAGAGTTTCATCTCCATCTACAGTATCAAATACTAGGACAATCTCTCCATCTTCTGTTTCTGTCTGTGTGGCTACTGAGGGGTTGCCAACTGTGTGCCTTTCCCTCAGCATCTTGCAAGGTTTTAACATATCCAAATGATATAAGCTTGCTTTCCCCTCCAGACGATAAGTCACACCAGAAACAGATTCTGTTACCTTAAATGGCCCAACCCATTTATATTGTAACTTTGGTGTCCGGTCAGGAACTCTATATTTATCCATCAGATAAACCTCATCTCCTGGCACATAATGTCGTCCATGGACTAGACGATCATGCCATGTCTTTTGTTGACGATGCACTGATTTGAGTTCGATTCTTACATCACTGTAAGCTTGAGCCAAACTCTCCTTCAGCTTATTTGCATACTGACAAGGCCACACTTTCTCATTCTCCATTCCTGGCACCATTAGATGAAGGGGCAGGTTTATTTCATGGCCAAACATTAAATACGCTGGTGTATGACCAGTCGAACGGTGTACTGTATGCCATCATTACATAGGGAATGCGGGTGTCCCAATCCTTTTGGTCTTCTTGTATTTGTTTAGTCAACATGCATGCCAATGTTCTGTTGAATCGCTCGACCATTACATCAGAACGAGGGTGAAATGGTGTTGTGCGAGTCTTCTTAATCTTGAGAAGATTACACAGCTCACGGAAGAGTCAACTTTCATGATTCCTACCCTGATCTGGGAGTATTTCATTTGGCCATCCAAGCCGTGAAAATATGTGCTCGACTAGTGCAGTAGAAACAGTTTCTGCCTCCTGGTTTGGAAGTGGAATAGCCTCAAACCACTTTGTAAAATAATCTTGTACAACAGGAACATACTTGTTCCCAGAATTGCTTTCTGGTAATGGTCCAAGAATGTCAGTGGCCATGCATTCCATCAGAGCTCCTGTAATACGTATCTTCATTGCAGCTTGTCGCTACTTGGGGCCTGTAGTCCTGCGTTGACATTGCTCACAACTTCTTACCCAGGCTGCTGTGTCCTGCGCTATTCATGGCCAGTGAAATCGTGCCGTTATCCTTTCCTTGGTGCGTTCTACTGCCAAGTGTCCAGAAGTTGGAGAGTCATACATATGTTGCAATACTAGTTGCTGATGTGAGGCAGGTACCACAGAGCATTTATTGAAGTACAATATGCTATTTTCCAATTGCAGTTGCTCACAATGTTGGTAAAAATACTTTGCTGTAGGTGATGCACTAGAAACATCTTCCTTGTTTGGCTTGAAACCTCATTCAGTCCATAATCTTATCAGCTTTAATGATTCATCCTCCTCTTGTGCCATCTGTCTTGCTTAGTGTGCGTGATGCATAGGCAATAACACGTTCCTTCCCAGCCTGTACTTGGGAAAGCACCGCTCCAATCCCATAGTCAATGCATCAGTGTCTAGAATAAACTCAAGATCAGGATCTGGATATGCCAATATTGGGGCTGTAGTGAGTTGTTCTTTAAGTGTGCAAAAAGCTTTTTCACATGCATCAGTCCACACAAATTGGCGACCTGCCTCTGTTAACTGATGCAGTGGCTTGGCAATTTCTGCAAAGTGCTCTATAAATCGTCTGTAGTAAATAGCGAGCCCGACAAAGGACCTAAGGTCCTTAATATTCCCAGAGGTAGGCCAGTCACGCACTGCTTCTATTTTCTGTGGAAGTAGCGTAAATTGTATCTACAAGAAGTATAAGTCTGAATATGCAGGTTGGTTTGGGATATGAACATTTCCCTTGGCTCTAGCTTCTCTCGCTCTTTAGTACTGAAACTTTCTTTGGTATTGCTCCAGTTTCTCTATACCTATCTCTCTTATTATGTACAGAATGTGAAACTTTATTAAATGAGCGCCAGCTTCATCCTCCGATTCTGACTCATAATAATGGTCTGTGCTGTGGTCTGTATGATATTCATCCTTCGCTTGAAGGCGATCATAATGCTCAGAATTGTACTGCATATATCCAGTCTATGTGGTTGATTTTAATGGTTTGGAATTATTATCCCTGGTTGAAACCGAAGGATAACTATAAAAATCATTGTCACGATTACCAATGATTGCTGTAGCATGATATTGTGGTGCATTTATTCCAGAATATGGTGCAACATTGATCCCACCACAGCCACCACTTGAAGCTTTTCCAGCCCGGCTGCCACCAATTGGAGCACTAATTTCATCCACACTAGTGTTTGCCACATGCGCTGGAGCGCAACCATGTATGACACCAGCCGAGGTTGGTGTTCCCACTGACTGGTAATATCCTGTAAGTGGCTTCGAAGCATGGCTAGTTTCAAGCTCCGGTAGTGTGCCATTATTACTGACAGGCTCTGGCTTTATTTTAACATCCATCCACCTAGCATTTGCAATATTTAATTTATCAATGCTAGCTTGGTTTTGTGATGCTACTGCATCTGTATATCCAGCTAACAACTGCGCCATTGCGGCCATTGTTGCCTCAACCCCTAAGACAGTGATAATGGCTTCTATGGGCTTCTCTTGCCTGTTCCTGTGAGTCGGCCATAGGTGGACTGCAAGGCCTGCCATGTGCATTAACTGGTAGTGTGTTTTGTTCATGGTTACATAGGCCAAATAGTCTCAGGCTTGGCAGACCCAAACCATCATTACTACTGCCCATAAAGCGTTCATGATCTATTGAAAATGATTCATTGACGCTCATGCCTGGCTGTGGATATGCCAGAATATGTGTCTGCTCCATGGCAGTCGGTGGTGCTTCAAAATTATTTATCGTGGGACCAATACATGTCTCATTGGTGTCGCAAATGCTCCCCACCTCATGCTGCTTTACAGCCTTTGGCTGACTTGTTATTCCATACACAGATACAGTGTTCCTGTGAGGCTTCATATTCAAATTCGTACTACTAGCGTTGGTAGTACTCACTGGGTGTACATCACTGGTAAGCTGGCGAATGTTAAGCCTAGATGCAAGCTGTTGTACTTTCCGTGACAAGGCATGTAGTGGATTGAACTGGTCTTCCATAGTGTAGGTAATCTTTCTCGCACACACACATGTACAGCGTTAAAATACAAGCAGAATATGGTGTTTCTGCAGCCTCTGAGATGTACAAAACACTGTTCATGGGACGTCACTCTGCGTGGTAATTTGTTGTTCGTGATACGAGTTGTCTCACTTGTATCGTCACACAGGCTTGATATTATTTCAACAGACGCTAGTGTAATATCATGAATAGTTGCAGTAACTATTGAGCAAGACTACGTTATTAGCAATGTTGCGGTGATGCTAATGTTCTTGCAAATTCACATCCACACAAATATACTTGTGTGTATATTGACAACAATAATTGGTTAACTTTCTATGCTGTCAATGGTGTCTCTTGGTGATTTCAAGTCCTAGTGGCTCTGTAATTTTGTTGAAATCACTCCAGGACGAACGATAATCCGTTTCGTCTGGTCTAAGCAAAAATATGCATGACCATATAGTTTTTAGATAGAAATATTCGTGCTAATCTGTGTGTATGAGCATAGGACTATGTGCGTTATTTGATGTTTTCAGCTAGCATTTTGAGTTGGAGATGGTGTGTTTTGTATGCTAGCATTGAATGTTTGTTCGTATGTTTGTGTGTGTAATGTGTATGTGTGATCATGTCCTACTGTGTACGGTTTCTCTCTTTTACTACTATGATCATGGGTATAATGTTGTCTTGAGGAGCGTGAGCTATGATAGCTAAACCAATGTATAAAACAAACCGAATCTGTGTAGATGATGTTCTAAAAAAATATTCACATGGTGTTTTAACAGCTAAAAGGAAACAGAACAGCAAAAGTTAGTTCGTTGGTATTGTACTATGTAGGATATTGTGGAATCGAGCGGTCTGTAAACAGACACACTATTGCACACTGTTGCTTTGCAAACAGTCTACAATAGTGGTGCAATTCCTACCATATCCACGTCAGTCTCTCTTCTCGTGGCTGTATTCACACATCTGATCATGTGCACCGTAACGATGTCCACATGGTATGCCTGTTGAACACATTCGAGGTAGACCCACGCAAGAGGAATGCCAGCGTATTGCGGACCAGACCTGAATTGCCACAACTTTGAGTTAGATCAGTGTTAGCTGTTACAGACTCACTACTTGCAGAAGCTTTCAGATGCTTGCCTGTAACATTCCCCTGTGGAGGCTATCACTACGAGTCTTTCAACTCTACGGTCAAGCTACAAACACAGAGAGAATTTGCCAACACCTCACCAGATCTTTCTACATCAATGTCTGTCTGTCTGAGCTGCTATGTATCGGCTGAACTGTTGATTTTAGCAGCAACGTTAGAGCAGAATTTTGCGTTCATCTGCAACAAATCTCGACGTACCGTGCTCCTAGAAGATGCATCTAGCATCAGCCTAACGTGAGTCTAACGTGCACAAACTTGGCAGTATATAGACATGCTTAGGCATAGTTAGAGCGTGCACGAGGAATGCCAGGGTATTGCACTCTGAAAGGTTAATATGCCTGGGTGCTAATGTCTATTAGACACAGTCGGCCCAATCAGCATTGGTTAGTGGTTAGTTAGTTAGAGAGAGGGAGAGAGAGAGAGAGAGAGAGAGAGAGAGAGAGAGAGAGAGAGAGAGAGAAGTGTTATGGTTCACTGCTAGAAGCAGAAGGCGAGGAAATACTGTGTGCGCAGCCTTTTATACTCTCCGGAGAGCATATCTGCTGTTTGTACATCAACCTTTGATTGACCAGAAGCGTAATGACGTTGTGTTGTTTTGGGAGAACTCTCTAATTTAACATGTCTATAAATCACATGTATAACCTAATTGCTGATTCCATCAATATATGGCTACAAATATTTGTTTGGACGACTGTCTGTGTTAAAAATTCGTTCAGAATTAAGTTTTCATCGCTGGATAAAGTTGTGAGCACCCCAAGAAATCTAATAATGCTTGAACAAGATGATAAGCCGTGACCTCTCTAACCCGGGGCGTGGCTAGTCAAGAGAGCGCAACAAAATTCCCACGGTTGAATTATGTCAAGCGGCGGGTTACAGCAGTTCTCTTGAATTTTTCGTGTATTTACATCAAATCGATACTATTTTTCTTCATAAAAATATGCCATTCTTATTCTCATATAGCCTGAAATGAGCTATGATAAATACAAAAGGTGCCGTGTTTCCTTCTAGCATGTCATTCCGACATCTTAAGTGGCCGACCCCCGATAAATGACGTCATGGGCGTGGGTTACTATACGCATTTCCGTGTTTTAAAGTCGGCTCTTTCCTTGCTCAAGCATTATTTTAAGGGCTTTTAAGTGAATGGGTATGTCAAATATACATGTTTCTTTCGATCAATGCATCCCCGCAAGAGTGCGAAGCTGAATGAGTTTGTATTTGACTGTGAAAGGCAACATTACGCAAGTATTTCCTCTTCTTGTTCGGAAAGGTATGTTGGGAGTCCCTCCCCTATGTAGAATAGGTGAACCAACAACTTCTCATCGTACGGTGAAAACCGCTGGTACTTGCATAATACGAGTATCAAACTATACTAAATCGTTCCACAATATCAGAATACATGTGAACATCCACCGCAAAGTATTATAATATATATATATATATATATATATATATATATATATATATATATATATATATATATATATATATATATATATATATATATATATATATATATATATATATATATATGTCTGCAAAAATACTTGGACCACATTTTGCTTAGGTTATACTATACACCATCAACAAATGCACCACCGCGTTTCTCCCCTACATTTTTCACTAATGTCGTTAGCAAACATGACATGCGGCCAGTAAACCTAACTATGATAGCTCAATAGGATAAGTTAAAAGTAGCTAGGGACATCTACTCACTAAAAAGGAGACTTGTTTCTGTAAAGCCTCTTTTCCGAGTGCAGCGGCTCCACTATATTATGCGCACAGGTAGTTTTCATAATTGGCCACTTACTTTAGGGCCTCCTAAATTCAAATATGAATAGTTGTCTCTTCCTACGCCTCTCCAGCCACCTGGCCTATTAATTGTCTGGATTCCCTCCACCACGTTGGTTAGCACGGATTTAAGAAACTATGGGGGTTTCTTGGCGGTCAGAATCAAAGTGTCGATGACCATGCACTCTCCCCTGTATCTCTGGATACTTATTAGCTAAGCCTTTTTGCCAAAGTAGGAATCACTGCGAAAATATAATTATTGTAGTCTGGCCCAGCAGTGCATTCTTATGGGCAACTTTCCGTAATCCTAAAGCAAGTAAACGTTAGCTCCAGGGAGTGGATCTCAGATGGTCCACTCTCGAAATGCTAGGTGACGGATAGAGACACTGATCTCCATCTAACTCAATGGTCACAGGAAAGTCACCATGGTTGGATATCTGTTTCTTTCTCCCCACCGCAAATAGATACGTGTTTTTTAAACGCTTTTGTAATGTGATTTGTCCTTGTCGTGTTATTTCTGGTTGTGCTCTGGTATGCGGAGGGATCGCTTTTCGGTTCTGAAACTACCACCAGATGACATATTTGCACACCGTTGGTCTGAGGGGAGCTGCTCCATGGCGGTACCCAAGATGGGCGTTGAGCGTCCTCGCCAGGAAGGCATTCTCATTAAAGTTAGGTAAGCTCTACGCCACTTGCGGCCTAACATTACATGTCTGGACTTAAAAACTAACTGTTAGTTAGATCCTTTAAGAAGGCCTGCAGAACTAAAGCAGTGACTCCTAAAAACAGTATCTTTAACTCACATAAGGTGATGGTGTTGAATTCTCCGGAAATCATCCACTCCATCTTCACGTAAATCACCGCGCATCCCAATAACAAATAATTACATTAGGTTGATTCATCTTCTCACCTTTAGCATTGTTTTCTGACATAGTGCGAGAGCACACGATTTGTCTCTTCCAGTGTCTGCATATGTGAGCATGCAAAAATGCATACCAATCATCAATGTAAACTATTACTTGCCTATTACAATTTGTAACTCCCCAATCCATTACTACATTTCTAGAATGGATTAACTTCCTTGACTAGGCCTAGCTCAACTCTGGTTACAGTCTAGTGTCTCATATGCAATCCTATCTTAAAGCCCGTGCTCCTGCTCTGATAGAGAAGAACATTCACTGCTCAATTTCTGCCATCTTAGACAGCACATGTCTATTTATAATCAGAAATGACATCAACCTTTCCCTTAGAGAATAGTTGAATCATCTTTTTCAGCCAAGGAATGCCTCAAAAGAAATCAATACTTACTATGCTATGACTGTTTTCAAATTATTTTATCTACATTATGCTATTATACAGCTTGCACCTCGATGTTACCAGTTTTCGTGATTCACGTTTTTTGCGGATAAAGGTATTATATACACTCCTAGACCACGGGCTTTTTTTATTCTCTGTAGCTTTGGAATATGCTATTATCCCGTTTTATTACTCCCTTTTTATCTATTAGCATTTTAGAAATTGGTTCTTTGTCTTTAGGCAGGTTGTCTATTAGAATTTGCAAAGGCATAAATATTAAAGTCATTATTTAGAATTCAGGAAATAGCCTCGCAATGTAATGATCAAGCCGACCTGATGGTCCATATTTACTCAAGAGTCATATCAGTGAAAGATTTTCAAACAATGGTCGTCTCTTAACTTGCGCATAGGCACTCAATAATGATATATTCCCCAAGATCACTGTAGAGTCAGTTTGGACGGCTTCACGTACAAATTCCTGAAATGTAAATTATTTATGATGTGTAGCATATTCTGTTGAATATTTTGAAATTAATATGACTGGAAGCCGTTGCTGACTAACTAAGGCAGCAATGGCTTCCAGTGATATTGATTTCAAAATGTTCAACATCTTTCCTGTTTGTTTGCCTTTAGATTAAGAATCACAAAATCTTTCGATGGACTCGTTAAAAGGTTAAGCAAGATGAGGATGGCGCCAATCAGTTAGAACTGTGAGTTAGCCATGTACCATTCGCCATGTATAGTGATAGTCGCTGTTGATAAGATCACACTTGAACAGTAAATTGACACCTATGTGTAGTTAGGCAATAGGGTGTGCTGCCTATACAAATGAATGTCCATGCGTCGGCATCGACGCCAATTACTTAATTGGATAATTGGACAACGTTGACCATTAGTGCTTATGGCAGCAAATTCTGGAGAATTAACGTGTCAGAATAATACATTATTTGAGGTCTATCTTATATATTTCATATAGAAATGGTAGGCCTATTATCTCCGACATTGATGATGATACAATTAGGATGCCATATGCAGAAATGAATACAAATCATCAATTTAAACTAACTTGTCTATTTGAAATTGCAAAATCATAAATATAATTCAAGGACTAAATATATATGTCTAAATCTGACTGTTGTTATCACAACACATGAGAATATTGATATAAAGATTTTCTTGATACGTGGATGAAAGAAAAAATCGGATATTTGACAGAATTTCCGGGGGAAAATCTGCATATTCCGGAGATGGTCACCCTGATGATTAATGATTGGTTGCATGTCTGAACTCGTCTTTTCCAGGCTCTGGGAACTCATTCAATCATGAGAGATTAATTCTAAATGGTCAATTGTCGAGCGATTGTGGAAGACGACTCTGTTAGTCTAATTGATTGATCATTAAACTTCTGAACCGCAGCGTTTTTTAGATGTGACAATGTACAAGGGTCAATGTATCACATAAGGACAATCGGTTAGGACTACAACTGATTAAAATTAACTAGTTGAGCTTTAAAACAAGCCCGACCATGTGTAACGATCAGCAGAGTCGTACAAAGTTCAACGAATCACAATTAAATTGAATTACTGTAATAACTACTGATTACATTTTAACATGCCTCGAATGGTCACGCAATATTGGGAAGAAATCCAGCCTAAGTTGACTCAGGGTTTGGACAGGTTATAGGCGATGGTTGTTTCAGTTTTCAATTAAAATTGCCGCCATAAGCAGTAACATCATCCACACGAGATCGATTGATCCTAGCTAGAGATGGGCGGGGCATAGCTAAAAATGGAAGGTCCATTAGCATGCTGCGGGCAATCAGATATTCCGCTATAATCGCTTAATAGACTGTCAAGTTGTATGAATTGTATGTCTTTACTATTTAATAAACGTTATGTACAATACTTTAAAAGTAAATTGACTGGGCGTTCTCACCGCCATAAGCAGTAACATCATCCAGTCAAACTAGTTTCAAAATATTCAACAGCTATAGTTTTCTGGAAATTACTAGCCAGGGAGATCAGAGATCGATCGAGCCCTACATGATTGAGGTGTGGGTGTAGCTGAGCTAGAGATGGGCGGGGCATAGCTAAAAATGGAATGGTTCAGATCTATTCCAAACATTAACCGTGTTCCTGTTTGTATAAGCTGAAATTGTGATAAGGAGATTTTGTCCTTGAAAAGGGTCTAAGGGCTCTACCCCAGTATTTTATATCTCAAGCTTCCACATACTTCATCTACCTATCGTAAATCTCTCTCTCTCTCTCTCTCTCTCTCTCTCTCTCTCTCTCTCTCTCTCACACACACACACACACACACACACACACACACACACACACACACACACACACACACACACACACACACGTATGCCCGCACACCCGCACATACGCATGCATGCATGCCCAAACATATGCACACACGCCCATACGTATCCACACATACACTATGACGAAACCTCTAGCGTGATGCATAATGCATGACCATAACAGCTAGTAAATTTGTGGTGTTTCATTAAGATTATTTTAAATTGTAACATTTCACTTATATTTACACATTTTTTTGGACTCAGATTTGTATATACATATTTCGATTCTGTTATGGAGAGCGTCTGTGGACTGGGAGAGGATTATTTTTGGGAATAGCTCCTGTAATGACTGGTTAGGTTATCTAGCAAGTCATTTCACAGTTAAAAGTCTGTGGCTGGTCTTCTCTTGGTCTGCAAATGCAACACGATCGAGGTGTGGGTGGAGCTTAGCTAGAGCTGGGCTAGGCATGGCTGAAAATGGAAAGATCCATTAGCACGCTGCAGGCAATCGGATATTCCGTTATAATCACTTAATAGACCATCAAGTTGTACGAATTGTATATCTTTACAATTTAATAAACATGTAGAATACTTTGAAAGTAAATTGACTGGGCGTTGTTGCAGGCATAAGCAGTAACATCACCCAGTCAAATTGGTGTCAAAATATTCAACAGTTTACCCATATTGTTTTCTGGAAATTGCTAGTCACATGTATTACTGATATTAAAAGTTGGTATATTCGCTAACACAGTTTCAACAAGTTTCAAGTTTATTGAAGTAGACCTACTCCTGGGTGACTATAACAATGCATACGTTCCAGTCATGAAAAACCCATAATGATGAGTGGGCATACTTGAGCTTAGCCTTCGCCTAAGGTAATATTAGCAACAGTTGGCTAGAAGAACTAAACATTTCTCTATTCGCTAACACCTCCCACCCCACCCCCAAACCCAAACATTGTTATGAATAATGATCATATAGACCTTTAATTGGGGATGTGTCATTAGCCAGGTCTGCTAGGTGTTGGTGTGACTATGTCAAAATTATAGATCTGGGAAAAGCGAAAAGTGCCTTTTGAAAGCTATTTTAGCCTACATACGCTAAAAACCTTTTAAAACCCATATTGTTATTACATCTGCAGACAAATTTTTTTTTTTTTATGGGAACATCGTTTAATTCATGAGGGTTTTTTCATACCATTACCTATATACAGTACAGTTCAGGGGTAAGACAACATGTCTATAAACGTGACCAGAAATATGTTAGTAAGAACTGTTCCGTTGTGTATTTTGGGCATAATTTGATTTGAAGACAATTGCAGGTTTAGGCGCCAATGTCTTTCAATCCAGTTATGTTCAAAACATTCGACAGTATGTTTTATTTTTTGTTTTGTATATGTGTTAGCTTATTTTCTTAGCTGCACTGTAACATCTTTCAGCAACATGATAATATACACTTTATTAAACTATTTAAGACCTAATTTGTTTAAAAAATGAAATATTTACTTATTGAATGTCAATTTGCAGACCAAGAGAAGGCTATCTTTAAAGGCTTACCACTGGAATGATTGGTTCAGTTATCTAGCCAGTCATTCCAGTAGTAAATTTTCAAAAAATAGCATTCTCTTGGCCGGAAAATGTTCATTCCCAAAGACTACTACAGAGGCCATTTTTTTAAGCTGGCTTCATCAAGAAAGGGTTAAACAGAGCATAAAACCTGATTTTTTAGAGAAAACGTGATAAGGGTTAAAATAATCTAATGAAATTGAAAGATTAGATCCTAAGTCTAGGTAGGACATAATATTAATTAACAATGAAACTCTAGCAGGCATAATAGTCAGATATAGAACTCTAGCTGATGAAGAACATTTTCAAATCTGTGCTGTTGAAACTGTTGCTGTCTTTAGCTTCGGTAATATTATTTTCAAAACGAACATCAATAGTCGCTTCAACCCTATATCCGCACATGCGGCCTTGCGGATGCATATGCGGCTTCACAGTTTTGTGGTGGTATGTGCGGCTGCATATGCGGTCACACAGATTTGCGGTTGCACAGATTTGCGGCCATACCTGTGGCCGCACCTATGGCCACACATTTATACATGCAGCCCATACATATAAAATGTCTCATTCAATCCATTTTTTCACTACAGCTTAAGCAACCCAAATTGTCAGACGTGTATTTTATCTACATAGTAGTTAGGGGAACCTTAGGCAGTAAGAAGATTTCTACAACTACAACCTGTAAAACCTTCACCAATAAAATTTCAAATTAAAATAATAGGTTTATCCTATAATAAATATGCCAACACATAAATGTCTCGAATGTGATTCAACATCGACATAAGACCCGATTCCATAGCAATGAAGATAGCGAGAATCTAGAGAGTGAAGATGAAGAAATGATAGAGATTAAGAGTGAAGATAATAAGCCAATGGATTTGGAGAGTGAATCTGTAGTGACTCAATGGAGTCTGAGAGCGATGATGCCTTAACAGTCTGAAAGTGATGATGTCTTAACAGAGTCTGAAAGTGATGATGCCTTAACAGAGTCTGGGAGTGATGATGAATGTGATTATGAAAAAGAAGACAGACAATAACTCAACAGAGTCTGAGAGTGATGATGAAGGTGAAGATGAAAAAGAAGTCATAAGCAATCAGGAGCTCTTCGCCATATTCCAAAATATTAAGCAGGACTTGCATGCTGAACAATCATGTTTAGAAGATGAGGATGGTGAAGCGAACATAGAACCCCAAAGGTGTAGGCAACGAGTCTATTTCTGTATTTACTGATGCATTAGTTACAAAGTGTACTGACATAATGCGCCAGTGGAGAAGATTACAGAACTCTATGCTCATTAAAATAATTCGTAGAGAAACTGAAGATTTTATCACTGAGCAGTACGCATACGATGAAGCAGTCTTCACAGCATTTTGCAAAAGTGAGTTTCTGATCATGGAGTACGTAAGCAACAATCTAGATGCTGATGTTGATGATGACGCTGATGAAGATGATTCTGGTGGTGATGATGATGGATCTGATACTGAAAGTATTAATATGACTGATGCGTAGGGTATCAGTCGACCCATAGACACGTGGATCTCCAGAACATTGACTATTTGTTTATGCTAGTAACAAAACCTATATACTTATCCTATGTAATATACTTAATCCAATAACATTGTAAGTATTGACGGTGATCGTAACATCACCACATACTACTAACACACACATACACGCACACACGCGTGCACACACACACGCACGTACGCACACGCGCGCGCACGCACACACGTACACGCACATGCACACATCGCACACATACGCACACACACGCATGCGCACGCATGCGCACGCACACACACACACACGCACGCAAACCTGAATGCATGTATGCATGCACACACGCATGCACACAAGCATGCACACACACACACACGCACGCACGCACGCACGCACGCACGCACGCACGCGCGCGCGCACATGCAAGTGTGTGCATACCAATGTATAGTTATTTGGAAAAAAAATATCCAATTGTATTTTTGTATTTGTATTTTTTCAATTGAACCGCTTGTGACTGAAAGTTGCTGCTGTTACCATGAGCAATGATAGGATTTGCAAGTCTCTGTGTCTTCTTTAACTACATTGCAATGCTGTCAAAGTGCTCATTGTTAACCCGTTCATGATGAAGATGGACAAAACCGGCTTATACAGTGGTCTTGAGGAATGTCCATTTGTAGGCAGAGAGAAGATTATTCTTGCAAATTTACCATTGGATTGACTGGTTCGGTAACTGAGACAGTCATTCCAGTGGTAAACTTTCAAAAATATTCTTGCCTGGACCTGTGAATGATCATTTAACAAGCAAATATTTTAATTTTCTTGATCAAATTTAGCCATGAAAGGGATAAAGTAACACGAAAGCCAGGATTACAGCATGGAAACATGGTTGCTGGAAACTGTTACTGTCTTAGAGAGAAAAAGTTTGCAGCAACATTGTTTCGAAAAAACAACAATACTTATTGTATAAAGTGGAATGGAATTGAGTAATATACCGTTATAACATCCATATCATTTCATGTATAAGAGGGATCCATTTAGCTATGCCATGCCCAATTCTAGCTATGCCCCGCCCATTTCTAGCTATGCCTCACCCATTTCTAGCTAAGATCTACCCATGCTTTGCGCACACTGGGGACAATTTCTATACTTTGAACCCTGAATTATCAGAATCCTAATTTCAATATAACTATACAAGTATGCAGTTGAATATTTTGAAACTGATTTGACTGGGTGTCATTGCTTACAGCATCCAGTCCAATTAGATTCAAAGTGTTCAACATTTCAACATTTTATTTTATTATATTTTATTTTTATTTATTTTATTTTCAAACCGCCAATAATTTATCCTGGCAATCAGGTCGAATAGATTGCCAATATCCTGTCTCTGTCTGACATAACATCTCTGGTGGCTACAGCTCAAACGCTTGGGGTGGGGCAGGTGATTCTAACACCTATGTTGGCATCAATCGAGGCTAAATTGTAAGCTATTTTCATGTAGTCTATGCGATTTCTCGCAGCAAGTTCTACATTTTGTCAAATTTTCAACACACGTTTCAAGTATCATCATGAAGTACTACTATAACAAGATGAAAATCTTTTCAAAACAGACTTTATAACGTTTTCACGGCATATTTTTAAATAATTGAGTATATATTTTAAGGTTATATAATTTCCGTCCAAAGATAGCAGAAAAACTATTTTGACTATTGGACTTTAACGATTTTTGATGAAAATTACGGATTGTTTATGTTTCTGTCTTCAAATAAAAAAACCCCTTTCTACAAATTAGATTTTGGTATAGTTAGACTCTACACTAAACATAGACTCTAGCCTATATTGCTAATTTGTTGGCAAAAATCTATTAATGGGAAATATTTTGATTTAAATTTGAGTAATTAATACCCCCAGTTTTTCCACCCTCACATATATTCCCTATGGGGCAGACACCTGTTATATAAAACATAAAAAGTACATAAATTTCACTTCGAACAGATTATTATAATTTACATCATTAGAAACAGAATAGATTGTACTTTCTGGTCATATGTTAAATTCTAAACTAAACATAAATACAACCGGAAAATGCCAAATTTTATAAACCTCGCCTCTTTATTTCATAGTAAATATCTGGACAAGTTATACTGCCAAACAAGCACATGCAAACTAGGGCTTTGTCTCCATTATTGAGTATGACCCGACCCAACCCAGCCCCACACCTCTGAACAGTCTACAGCTGTTAAATTCATATCAATTATAATACTGTGTATATCTGTAACTGAGTAATTTTATCATTTATATATTAATTTATATATCCATGTACTTCAAAGAAGTTATCAAAATATACTTGAATTCAATTGGTGTAGCCTCGAGCTGTACACACAACCCACCCAGCTAATGACCCAATCAAACTTAAAGCTCTGTAAGAAAAATTGATAACACTGAATACAACACACCGGTCTGAGTGGGCTGCATGATTGTTATTCATAGCAATGGTTGGGGTGTATGGGGGGTGCGTTAGCGAATAGAGAAACGTGTGGTTTGTCCAGCTTAGGAATCAATTTTGAGTATAGTCCAGCACAGAAATAACCTAAAATGTTTACAAAACAAGATAAAATGTACTGTCGAATATTCTGAATGTAACTGGATTGAAAGACATTGTTGCCTAAGGCAGCAATTATCTTCAAATCAGATTACGCCCAAAATACACAAGAGAACAGTTCTTACTAACATGTTTCTGTTCACGTTTATAGACATGTTATCGTACCCCTGAGCTGTACTGTCTATAGGTAAGGTTATGGAAAAATGTTAATGAATTAACCCATGATACAGCTGGTTAATGACCTATCCAAAATTAACAGTCTTTAAGAAAATCGATAATGCTGAATATGGCACACCAGTCTAAGTCGGCTATATGATTGTTATTCATAACAATGGTTTGGGTGGCCAGCTGTTACCAATATTACCTTGGGTGAATGCTAAGCTGGTGTCTGCCTCTCGTCATTACGTTTTTTCATGACTGAATGTACACATTGTTACAGTGACCTGGCAGTAGGCCTACTTCAATAAACTTGAAACTTGTTGAAACTGTGTTAGCGAATATACCAATTTTCAATATCGGTAATACATGTGACTAACAATTTCCAGAAAACTATACGGGTAAGCTGTTGAATATTTTGAAACTAATTTGGCTGGGCGATGTTACTGCTTATGGTGGCAACAACGCCCAGTCAATTTACTTTCAAGGTATTCTACATAATGTTTATAAATAGTAAACACATACAGTTCGTACAACTTGACGGTCTATTAAGTGATTATAATGGAATATATCAGGTTGTCCGCAGCGTGCTAATGGATCTTTCCATTTTCAGCCATGCCCGATCCAGCTCTAGCATGTTGGGATCGATCGATCTCTGAACTCCCTAACTAGCAATTTCCAGAAAACTATACAGGTAAGCGGTTGAATATTTAGAACCTAAGTTGACCGGTTGATGTTGGTTTAAAATATTTTGATTTTTTGTTTTAATGGAAGCACGATAAGACATCTTATAACCATGTCTCCCATACACATAAACATATAATACAATAAAAACATCAAGGTGGCGGGTTGTGTAGAATAATTAATACATTTTAACCCTTTAACAATTAAACCATCAAGAAGCAAGAGCTTCTACAGTGGTCAGGAAACATGCCCGGTTGCAGACCAAGAGAAGACCAGCCACTGACTTTTAACCATGAAATGACTTGCTAAATAACCTAACCAGTCATTACAGTGGCAATTCCCGAAGAAAATCCTCTCCAGGGCCGCAAACACTCTCCATAACAGAATCGAAATATGTATATACAAATCTGAGTGCAAAGGTGTACATATAAGTGGAATATGTTACAATTTAAAATAATCTTGATGAAACGAGAGAGAGAGAGAGAGAGAGAGAGAGAGAGAGAGAGAGAGAGAGAGAGAGAGAGAGAGAGAGAGAGAGAGAGAGAGAGAGAGAGAGAGAGAGGAGAGAGAGAGAGAGAGAGAGAGAGAGAGAGAGAGAGAGAGAGAGAGAGAGAGAGAGAGAGAGAGAGAGAGAGAGAGAGAGAGAGAGAGAGAGAGAGAGAGAGAGAGAGAGAGAGAGAGGAGAGAGAGAGAGAGAGAGAGAGAGAGAGAGAGAGAGAGAGAGAGAGAGAGAGAGAGAGAGAGAGAGAGAGAGAGAGAGAGAGAGAGAGAGAGAGAGAGAGAGAGAGAGAGAGAGAGAGAGAGAGAGAGAGAGAGAGAGAGAGATGAAGGAGGTGGAAGTTTGAGATATAAAATACTGTGGGGTAGAGCTCTTAGACGAGAGAGAATAGGTAGATGAAGGAGGTGGAAGTTTGAGATATAAAATACTGGGGTAGAGCTCTTAGACCCTTTCACAGACAAAATCTCCGTATCACAATTTCAGGGTATGAAAACTGGAAAGCTGTTAATGTTTGGAATAGACTTGAACAGTTTGATTTCTAGCTATGCCCCTGCCCATCACTAGCTAAGCTCCACCTACACCTCGAGCATGTTAGGATCGATCGATCTTTGAACTCCCTGACTAGTAATTTACAGAAAACTATATGGGTAAGTTGTTTAATATTTTGAAACTAATTTGACTGGATGATGTTACTGATTATGGCGGCAACAATGCAGAGTCAAATTTACTTCCAAAGTATTCAACTTTATGTTTATTAAATAGCAAAGACATACAATTCGTACAACTAGACAACCTATTAAGCGATATAACAGAATATCTCACATCATACATGATGCAATGCCTGAAGTCACATGATTTAACGAAGGAGTGGGCTTCACGATTGAATGAGTTCCCAGAGCCAGGAAAAAGACGAGTCTAGACATGCACCTGGTCAATAATCATTACGCAATACAGTAACCCTTGCGAGTTTGTCCAGGCTCAAAGAGATCAGTGCTTAATTACCCTCATTAACCCTTGTCAAGCGTCATTATGCTAATGGGTGCTAGGAGTCACATGCTTTAATGAGGGGTGGGGCTACGGCAGTTCCCAGAGTCTGGAAAATATGAGTCAGACATGTAACCTGTCAATCGTCCTTACACAATGCATTAACCCTTGTCAACCAACATTGCGCTAATTACCCCTAAGCTCACCTGATTGGATGACAGGAGTCACGTGATTTAATGAGGGGGAGGGGCTTATGACCACCCTCCACATCTAACATCCAATCAGAATGGCGGAGATATGGACACTTCAAAGGAAAAACTGACACAATAGGCGGCATAGATCAAAGGAAAAAAGGTGTCAAAATAACAAAGGAGAGAACAAAGGAAAGAACAAAAGTAAAATGTGTGAGAAAGTGGCCATATCGCCTCACCTCTACTAATACATTGAAAGGCACAGATTTTGTAAGTCAACCCTAAATCCCAGGTCATACTAATGACTCTACTGATAAACATAATGATTTTAACGCGGTAGGCCCCTACTGCACAATCCCTATGAGACTGGTCAGACCACAATGATAACGATTCTGAATTGGAATCGGTGGAATTGCTTCAAGGACGATTTTTTATATCAAATAAATTTAATTAAACATTCAAAACAATCGTTTTCCAGGGATGTCATGGGCCACGCCCGTAGTAGTAGTAGTAGTAGTAGTAGTAGTAGTAGTAGTAGTAGTAGTAGTAGTAGTAGTAGTAGTAGCAGCAGCAGCAGGTAGTATAGTAGTAGTATTAGTAGTACTAGTAGTAGTAGTAGTAGTAATAGTAGTAGTAGTGGTAGTAGCAGAAGTAGTAGTTTTTATTATTGTCAAGCATTAGTTCTACGAACCCTGTCTTAGACGACGCACTGGCACTAGAATGTATCGCATTCATCATCTGGAATGTAATTTTATCTTTTTCAATTTTTTGACCCGAGGGGTGTTCGAACCTGGCAATTCTGCAGCACCTGTCGACTAGCATTTAGTGTGACAAGGATCGACCGGGCGGGTACTGGCCATCGCAGTCAAGCTGGGTACGGGCCACCCATCCTGGAGTCATTCCCATAAGCACACGCCCTTGGTATATATACACCTGTGCAAAAGTTAAGCACCACCCTATTTTTACGCACATGCGAGGGTATATTCATGTGCTATGAAGAAAGCAATAGCATAAACATTTATGTACCCATCCATCTTAGTGCAAGAGGTAATAATGCAACTAGAGGAATGCTGATTATGATGGTGGGGAAACACTGTATGTTTTTGTTTGAACTTGAAAACGAGGCCTGAATATGGTTACGTTGACACAACTGACAACTATTGCCCTACAGTTGACACACGTGGCTAGATTGTCATTAATGGTGTCTGAAAACGAAGTTTAACATCTGTGCACGGGTTTGAGACTGTCATTATTAATACCGGGTATATCCACCTTGTGCCTGGATGACGGCCTGGACACGACGTCTCATGCTGGTCACCAACCGACTGATACGCCATTGTGGTATTCGTTGCCATTCAAGATGGAGTGCGTCTGTTAATTCCTGTAGGTTCTGCACAGGAGGATCCCTCCTTCTCACCATGTTTCCCAGAATGTCCCAGATATGCTCAATAGGGTTCATGTCAGGGCTCCTTGCTGGCCATGGTAGGGTTTCGATGGCATTCTGGCGGAGGTATTCATGCACAGCTCTAGCATGATGTGGTCGGGCGTTGTCATCCATGAATATAGGGTGGGTTCCAGGTGCATGATTTACAAAATGAGGGACCACAACTCTATCCAGTATGGAATCTTGATATCTTTGTCCATTTAGTGTTCCAGGTACAGTCAACAGATCCAGCTTACAATCAAATGAGATGCACCCCCATATCATAACGGAACCTCCACCAAATGGAACTTCTTCCATGATGTTACGTTGGTCGTACGCCGTGCGTCTGGACCTCCATACACGAGTTCGACCATCTGTGGCATGAAGCAGGAACCGACTTTCATCGGACCAGTGTACCCGTCTCCAGGATCTCATGTTCCAGTGTCTTCTTTCGTTGCACCACCTCAGACGCTCCTCTTTGTGGTGTGCAGTGAGGAGAGGACGTCTGACAGGTCTCCTAGCTTTCATGCCAGCAGCATACAGTCTCCTTTTGACGGTAGACATTGACACTCTATTGCGCGTTTCCCATTGCTGGCTGAGCACTCTGCTGTTGGTGAATGGAGATCTCCTAACAAGGCGTACTAGGGCTCGATCATCACAGGCAGTAGTCTTCTTCGGTCTTCCAGATCTAGGCCTGTCCTTCACCTCGTTAGTTTGCCCATGTTTTGCAATCAAACGACTGATTACAGTATGGTTAATGTTCAGCTGTCTGCCAATCTCTCTGCATGACATACCAGTGGTATGCATGCCTATGATTTGCCATTTCACACGATCACTTAACCTTCATCTTGCCATAGCGGTTCACAATCAAGAGCTAATTCTCTCTGTACAAATAAACCACGGTCATGAACACAAAATTCCTAATCTTGTCGCCTAAATCTGTATGTAGTGTTCTACACCTCAAACTGGACCTTTACATAACTGAACACGTGTGCTGTTTCCCGCCACGCACGGACATCAAGCGGCGTGAAGTCATGCATGCATGTGCATTTCGTACTTGGAATTATGTCAGCTAACGCCGGGACAAAACGTATGGCAGCCTAGTTGTACCATCATGTTTCTACATTCTATTGTTTTTGCTGGTGCTTAGCTTTTGCACAGGTGTATATATATATATATATATATATATATATATATATAAATATATATATATATATATATATATATATATATATATATATATATATATATATATATATATATATATATATATATATATATATATATATATATATATATATATACCTGGATAGATTGTGATTTGTGTACATGTGACTTACTACGTCACTCTACACACACACACACACATATATATATATATATATATATATATATATATATATATATATATATATATATATATATATATATATATATATATATATATATATATATATATATATAGTAATACATAGATAATTGTGTACACGTCACGGTATTCTAGCGAGCTAATTGGTTGGTACAGCGATCTATGCTTGATTCAGGATAGCCAGCTCTGACATCCCAGTTTGTATAAAATGGGGTAAAATTCGAAGATCAGGAGCATCGTCGTCGTGGAGGCCAAGAGTCGAGGACTGGCCATAACAGTGGAAGCTTGATGAGTGTACCGGAATACCGATGGATAGATACAGCACATCATCTCGGTTCCGCATGGCTTTCAGTTCAGCTCACTCTGGAAAGCAGTTCTCGGCTAACCCGCACTAATCAATTTTGGATGCTCCCGGACGGCCATCCGTGAGCAATAATAAACTAAAATCATTGTTCCCATTTATGAAGACCAATAAGTGGAACTTTCTGAGGGAGGGTCTTCGGACCCGTTATGGAGACTTCTACATAATGTAGAGCAGCGATGTTTCCTGGTGGATGACTCGCCAGATCTGCCGACCACGCGAAAGTGGAGATCAAACCACTGCACTGCATGTTGTGCGGCCACCTTTGTCACTTTTTTACCGCAGCCAAGTAGACTTCGCCTGGTGCACTGCAAGAGCTATGTGACGTACTCCGCACCATATGCTTCAAAATGTACATGCATAGAAATATTATATATAGTAACCCTATCTGTTAATGGGTTATGTTTAACTTTCATGCTTCCGTCGCTGGACAGTGAGCATTCTTCACACCGTTTAATTCGTGATTTAGTTATAGAGATGATCTAATAGACATCACTTCATTGTTTTGTGCTACCATCCTGAGCTTGTACCATATCATTGTGGAATCAGCATGCAGAGACCCATCTACGAAAACCAGCTGCGGGGATCTGCATGCGGAAACCTTCCATCATCAGAGAACGTGTCGACTCGCGCTACGTGTATGTAGTGCCTTAATTTTAGTAACATAGTAGCCTGTACCTTCCAAGTAACTACTAGGTACCCAAGTAACTATACATAGTATGTCTTATCATCATAAATTTATGTCCGTATAGGGTACTGATAACTAACAGGCCCCGTACCAGTCTTAAGACCGCAATTTATTATTTCTTTATTAAACTATCTATATTATCCACACCGTATTAGGTTATTGACCTATATATATTTACTTCCTCATCTAATCAAGCTCTAAAAACTGTGATATTGTTTCAATTGCAATGGTTAGTTATGTATATGGCAGGTAGTTAATATGTTTTGTTTATTTATGTAAAACTTTGGACCGCAGTACGCTAGGAGATACTATACATCAACAATACACGCATCATTTGTTCCTGCCACCAACAATTTTACACTGAGGTCGCTGACCATGCTCTACATATTTGAGCCTGGCATGCTATCGACTAACCTTGACTATTCAGCTCAATAGAATAAGGTAAAGTGGTCATGGACAATTTCTTCATTAGGAGACATATAGTGTACGCCTCTTTTCTGGCTGTGTGGTAATATAGCCCCGCACACCAGCAAGGTCGAGTAAAATTGGCCAAAAACCTATAGGGCCTCATATTTATCAAGTAATTGTCTCTTTCCACGATCCACTCAACCACAATGTTTTTCAATTGTTTGGCTATCCCACCTGCACGTTGTACTGATCTGACTCTAGGAAACTATCAGAGGTTTTCGAGCAGTGATGGCCAAAGTCCGGGTTTACATACATCTCTCACTGTATCTTCGGATACTTAGTAGTTAGACACTTTGCCAAGGATGGAAAGCACTGCGAAAACATGTAGTTATTATTATTATTATTATTATTATTATTATTATTATTATTATTATAGTAGGATATATTGTTCCCGGCCCGCAGTGCATATTGGGCATACTGGAACATAAACCTAATGCCAGGTCAGTAGTTAAGTACATAGGATTGGTGACGGACGGGACGCGCATCTCCACCCAACTCATTGAAGTGTCTGGGCACGATCTTGGAATCTGCCACGCCCGTACGGGAAGGACACTCGCGGTGGATATTCGTCTCTTTACACACACACCCCACGTAATGATATGTCAGTCATTAAATTTGCTTGTGTAAAATGTAGCCATCGTCCAGTGATGTTTTATGTGTTTATGAAGCAGGGCATCTGGAGTCTCACCCAGTTCAGATATGTTGTGAAGTAACATGTACGCCGCTATCCATAGGAGGTAGATGCTTTCCAAGGCAACCTATGGGAAGCGGGGCGTCTGTGCCTGTTGGATAGCCATGTCTAATGATAGGTAGGAATCTCTGCCACTTGCGGCCTAAACTAGTTCTCATTTCTAAAACTCAAATGGTAGGTTAGGAATGGCCCGCATAAATAAAAGCGGCACCTACCAATGCAGTATCTTGTAATGACATAAGGCTGGGACTTGTGAATCCTCCGGGAGTCGCTCGCCCCGTCTTCACATAAACCAGTATGCATCATGTTAATTATATTTTCATTAGGATGGTCTTTTTCCCTTGCATTTTAGTTGAACAAAAGAGTGGCCCTTTTGCCAGCTCTTTTCCTCCACTTCAGCGTCGAAGGCATTTTCTTGTGACGGAGGCCCGCACGAGGCACTTGCCTCTCGCGTAAGTAAGATATCCTGTGATGGAGGCCCACGCGAGGCTATTACCTCTCGCACCAACAAGTAGCATCTAGGTGACCAGGGCCCCGCGAGGCATATCCCTCTCCTAACCTCAGGAATCTTTTTCATTTGTATCATGAAGGTATAATAGCTTATATTAAGTTAATCAGTGCCCTCGTTGTGCGGATGCCTCCCTTGCGGGGATACTTCTGTGGATTTCCGAAGCTGTGTGGTACCTCCGGCGACCCCACGTGCAAAGTACATTAGCTAGCTCTACTTTATGTATTATAGTATATGCTCATTCACTGTCAAACGATCTACCCTTGTTTGATAAACTGTTATTTCTCTTTATATATATATATATATATATATATATATATATATATATATATATATATATATATATATATATATATATATGTCATCCCAACTGTTTGTGTCACCGGTATGTCTTTCCATGTTAGTATAAACTATGGAGAATGATATATTACTCCAGAAATTCATGGATCACATTATGGACTCGACGCTTACCGTAAGAATTATGATACACACTATCCATGTCTGTGTTTTTTCTTCAGCGCAGTTCTTATCTTTATGCCGTAATTAGCTCTTTTACGTAATGCTGCTTAAAGCGAACATTGTCCAGCAGTCCAACAGCTAACACCACTATATCATCGACCAACAATTCACGTACTAATGCTTCAGGACTCTCCAGGTGTTAGTTGCCGCGGTAGTATCCAATCTGAATCTGTTTATCATGATGCAGTAATGGAGGGATCCATTTCTAGCTAAGCTCTGTCCATTTTTGACACGTGTTGGAATCTATTTTATATTCCTTGAAACCTGAATTCATAATAGAAACTTCAAGGTAGTTTATACAGGTAAGCTGTTGAATATTTTGATACTAATTTGATTGGGTGATATTGCTGTCATCTCATTCAAATTTGTTTCGAATCATTCAAGAGAATGTTTATTAAATTGTAAATTTATCAAATACATAGAGTTCCATGAATTCATACACTTTTCAGTTTCATGACCGAGATATACCTCATTATGATTGTGACGTCAACCATTGATTATGACTTCAGATAATGGACCTTTCCGGAGTATCCATCCCTCATCTGACCTCGTATGACGTCAAAATCAATTCAACGCGTGTATGATGACGTCACAATCATTACGTCACAAAGGGTTCCATATAGACCGTCATCAAATCTCAAACAGTCCGACACGTTGTATGAATTGTATGACTTTGTAATTATTTGCTATTTAATAAACATGCTGTTGAATATTTTGAAATTAATTTGACTGGGGGCTGTTGCTGCCTTATGCAGCAACAGCACCCAGTCAAATTAGTTTCAAAATATTCAACAGCTTGCCTGTGTAGTTTTTTGGAATTTGATAATCAGGGTGTTCAGAGATCGATCGATCCTAACACGAGCGAGGTGTGGGTGGAGCTTAGCTGGAGATGGGCGGGGCATAGCTAACACGGGAAAGGTCCATTGGGTGGCAGGTTGGACCCCTCCATTAACTACACCAGTATAGTATTGGTACTCTATTTTCCCGAATCATATCCGTAAACGTATGCTGAATAAGGAGTAAATGAGAAATAAACGCAAGTTACCTGAGCCTCTTACTCCCATTTATCTATTAACACCTGAGTGAAATCCATATGTATTTTGAGATGGTGTAGTATCTGCTTATATTGTTTAAAAGTGCTTTCCAGGCTGATATAGATATTTCAAAATCCCAGCGATAGCAATATATTCAAGGGCATCTCTGTTTAACTCTGAACCAGAAACGCCAAAGTACCAGAATCTATTACGAATTTAATAAACCTTTACTCGATCATTCCAAAAATATTCCACGGCTTACCCGTATAGCTACCATAAAATCGAGAATATGGGAATTCAGGGGTCAAAGGGTTATACATTTGATCTCTATATTACTGCTATGTTGTAGATACAGTAAACCTCTATTAAATTTAAATCTAAACCATCGTAATAAATGTTAATACAAAACTAACAGATCAACATTAGGCCTATATCCACTTCACTTTAGCTTTTAGTCTATCTTATTTTTGGCAATATGATATAACCTGATTGTATCACCGTTTGCTTCCTTGCAGTGTAAAGATTTCTAATATATCTGACACGCTGTTCGTCAATTTTGGCGCAAATGTAATATTTCACTCCAAATCCACTTAGCACGATAAAAGGACCCAGCAGAACAAAGATGCAAATCACTCTCAATGCTTCTTTACGTGGATCATGTTTCACTTGAGGACTGCTGCCTTGTCCAGGAATGGCATGTATATGGGGTCTCGAATGCAACGACTTAATCCAGTTTACAAAGGCATCGTCATAGTACGTGGTATTCCCAGCAGTATTGTGTACAGCGAAGCTGATTAACAAAATGCACCATGTTTCTGAAAGAAATTACATTCATAGTTGATATTTTCTTTTATTTTCTGATAGTTGGTCAATAGAGTGATCCTTTTCTAGCTACTAGTCGACGTTTTCTGCGTGTTGGAATCGATTTATATACTTTGAGCACTGACTTCCCAGAATCCGATTTTCAACGTAAGTATACACGTAAACTGCTGAATATTTTGAAAGTAATTCTACTGGGTGATGTTACTACCCGTGGCAACAACAGCGTACAGTCAAATTAGTTTCAAAATACTGAACAGAATGTTTATCCATCAAAGACATGCAATTCGTAGACTTGGCAGACTTTTCAATGTTCATAATGGAGCTAGATTCGTCACTATGTAAGACGCCAGCCTACGTGTGATGTACGTGAGTATGACATCATATTATTGAGTGACAGACCGGAGGCTTCCATACAGTTAAACCTGCACCGGCTTTTACCACCAAATGAAGATGGTTGGTTTGTTGTTTTACGTGTTTATTTCGGGGACGAGTTCATCCACAGTAGTCAGGTGGCTTACTGACTTTACCGTTACAGAGCTGATAAAAGCATCAAATTTTCTGCGAGGCCTCATTTGGATTTTGGTCGCCATCTTGGAAAATCGAAAAATTGATCAGGGCTCCTAGGTTAATATTAAATGATATGTCCAAATAAAGCCTCACAAAAATGCTATGCTTCTATCTGCTTTGTTACGCCAATCATGGGTGTTTTTGGCGTTAAGCCACCTGCCTATTACACACACCCCACCCCCACCATTCACCCCGGTCTCATGGAATCAAATAATATTTAAAAAACTGAAATAAACAAAATTATATTTGCTGCTCAGGGTGCGCGCGCCATTGTTGATGGTTCCTAATGTACTTGTGGCATGCGCGTTCCTAATGTACTTGTGTCAGATATGTGCGCGTGTTGTAGTGGCGCTATTCGGTGTGGAGTAGGGTGGAGGGGAGGGGTTGTGGGGGTGGGGCGGGGAGGCGTGGTGGAATTTATTGGGCTAAGATATAACTTTTGTTCTGGAGGATGGCAGTCTGTGAAATTAAATCTAGAAGGAATATTAGGCTAAATAAATATTAAAGTGAGGTGGAAATCAAAATAAATGACAACTGAAGAAGAAATAAATTAAGTTAATGCCATGTGAATAAAAGATAAAGAAAAAGGGAAAATTGAACTGAATATCTAGTGTATGTAAACTACAAATACTGAGATTAGAACTTAGAATCATATCCTGTTGCTGTTGAAATATTAAGATGAGTACGATCATTTAAGGGAACGAGGCGTCGCCAGTCAGGAGGCGCAGACGAAGAGGAGAAAATGACAAAGTTAAAACACTGTTCCGCGACATAAAACAAATTTCGGCAGCATAAAAACATTCGGTGTACTAAAATGTTCTTAAAATAGATATCACTTTGTTATTTACACTGGTTCAGAAGACCCATAAGATCACGGAAAAGCAAGATGGCCGTGATACGACAGCCCTAGCGTTGCGATATAAAGGTTAACAACACTAGTGATCAGACTGTGGCATGCAATTAGATGCAAAGAAATGTTATATCTTAAGTGTGAAAAACAAGTCTCAGCATTAATTACTACAGCCTTGGCAACAGCATCCTATAGCAGGTCACAAGTAACCCATACATCGATGTCCAATTCGCGGAAGATCTTAAATGGACAACTCACAAAGCTATTGCTACACTTGGCTTCTTCGGCAGAAGAATGCCTATCTATTACTTGTACGATCCGTACTTGAGTACGGTGCCGTAATCTGGGACCCATACCTCCAATCAGACATCGACCAGTTATATAAAAACTCAGACATGCAGCACGATTCATCACTGGTGACTACAAGAGCAGAACCACAGGACGTGTTACCCAGATGCTGCACGACCACGACCTAATAGCATTACAAGAAAGGTGTAAACAACTTCCGATTATTCAAGGTGTTTGAGGGGTCGATCCCAGCCATCCCTCCTCATGAACAATTGACACCAAAACGTCCAAGAAGAGCTGTTTGCACACGCAAATTCGAAGGCTACCTAGCAAGTGACATCCTCGAAAAGCAGATCACAAACAATTCTAAACGTATTTGTGTACCACGAGCAAAAACTGAACTTTTTAAACCTTCGGTTTTCGTACAAACATTAATAGTCTGGAACCACCTAACCATCCAACTGCGTTTGGGCTCCAACTGTTGACAGGTTCCAGTCCTCACTCAACAGTGGGCCACCTGCATAATATCATCCGTTGTTTTATGCCAGTATTGGTCCTACAATGTAATGATTCTCTTGATGAGAAAACTAAACAGCACAAATAAGATATGGTTCAAATTATAAAAAAGATGATTAAAAACGTCCCTTTTCCTCAGGTTGTCGTCTGCTTCCCGCTTGTAAATACCTAGTATCTGAAATGAAGATGTTTCTCTAAAACCGATGGTAATATCACCATGTGGCTGGGCAGCCGCCGTCCTGCACCTGTCTCCATCTGAGGGGGATGGGTGGCTGGTCATCGCGCAAGCTGTCCTCTGCTTTGAGCTCTGGGCCGGGGTGCCAGTCTGGCTCTTTCCAAGAAGAGGGATCCGGTCGGGATAATCCTGCAGGGAACGGGTGTGTGCATGCGGATACAGTGTGTGCACGATGGGAGGAAAGGGGTGCAGGCGGCTCTTCACCATAGGGCCTTTCTATTTTTCCTGCCTGTGTTCGAGCCAAGCTCTTTTTAAGTATCCCTTTAAATGGCACTAGTGTGTTGAGGAGGGGGAATGGGAGCGAGAAAGAAGTTGCGAGGGCAGTAATGCTTAACATTTTAGGTTCCTTAAAGCTCTGCACAGTATTTTTTCATTGGTCGAACGGTTCTACATGGGGCAGCGATAGAAGCAATTCGCATCCTGATCATCTGAAGAGCGTCACTCTATCTGAATGCCGTCAGTCGAGAGGTGGATAGGCCTGTATAGCTTAATTATACACTGCATTTTATCCTGACTGCCGGCCAAGTGAGCTAAAAAGAAAAAGATTCTCCAATCGACGAAGAAGATTTAGCTACAGTATTTGTTCTTTCTCAGGGGATACTCTTAGTGCGCCCTAGTTAGTGGTGCAGGACTAAGAAAAAGAGATACAATGGTCACAGGATACGTGGGTGTGGTCGAAAGGATAGCAGGGGTTATCGAAGCCTTATAAAGAATGCATCCATTGGGAGTGATCTCACGTAACACAATACAATATCGCGACGTCGAAACCATTTGCTATGGCATGGGGAGTCACAGACGTTATTTTCAGGCATAAGAAAGGCGAGCTGAGAGGTGCGGCGAACCGAGGGACTCGGCCTTGGTATTTTTTTCTTTGAGAGGCTTGTGGCCGGCTGAAACAGCACAGATCAAGGTGTTAGAAGACACGCGTCAATTGTGGGAGTTTCAGACGGGAGCTAAACATAGGAAAAACGTCAGAAAACGTCCGCCGTCGACTCTACTATTCAAGGGAGGTTCAAGTGCGGAGGATCTACAGAACAAGTGAAGAAATAGCCTTTTTGGTGGTCGGAAGCACGTCTTTAATTACAGCATTATCTCATTTCTTTCCACTGCGTGAAGGGCATTACTTGCTAGAAAAGCGGCGAAAAGGTGAACATCCTTATTCATGTTTATGAGTGTTCAAAAGCGGCACTGCTACAATGCTAGTGTTTGTCTTCATGTAGAGTGGGGCACGAGATCGTCATCTGCAGGTGACGACTAAGGCCTATGATCTCCTTTATAATGTGTCCTAAGTGAAAAAGAAACAGCCGTTAAAAGAGTGGGAAAAAATTAAGTTGCGCTTAAGGCAGTATATTTAGGAGTCTATAAAGAATAGAGAACTAGATTAGCAAGTACATTTAAGATTTAATGGAAAGGTCCCGTGGTTGTAGGGTCTATGTTTTGTCATTGTGGGCGTTGTTGACTTCGAACCAGACTTGGTAGGTATATTCCCAAGGCACAATGTCACACGATGACATAATCCTCGACGGCCAGAAATCACGGAAGCTGTGTGGGCGGAGCTTCTTAGGGCAGATGAAAGTTCGAGCAGATCCTGGTGGAGAAGTTAGCTTTCACCAGTTGTGGGAGAAGTGTCCTTCAGAACAAGATGATACAATGCAGCACTAGCGGAACTCGGTCAGAGACTGCTAGTACTGAGCTAAAAGTCCTTCTCAGCACGCAGTAGGTGGGAGTCGTGCTTCTCGATGATATCACAGTATGGGAAGCATCAGCTCAGCCACAGTAGAATCGGTGTCTTTTGTGTCCGGAGATGGCATACATATTCCGTACACGAAGTTTCTTGTGTAGTGCAAGATTGGTGGAAGTTTCTGAATGGAAAATAAGTTAGCATGTTATTTGGCCGCTATTACTTAGCGGCCTTTCAACAAAGAGGTTTTCGCACTGTTGGCTTTGTAAATGATGTCCCTCTCTGAGGGGTTTGTGAGAGTGAGCAGCTTTTATACTCTCTGCTCTGCATCTCATTATCTTTTGAAGAATGGCTGGCTTCTTAGCGATATCGCCAACCAATTGGTGATAGTCTACACAGAGGCGCCAGCCTCAGTATCGTTGAGCAGGAGTCAGCCATTCAATGATGAGGTCGTGCACTCCGCTATGTCTTTCTGAGTATCTCACAAGAATTCATAAATTTGGGGTTCGCTTTCTTGATTAGACTCGCTGTTGTCATCTTGAGGAGGCGGGACCTTCAGGCTCTCTAATGGTACTAAACACTCCCGGGAACTTTCGTGATGATGGCCATTATTTCGAGGAAGAAGTCGTGCAAAGATCATGTTTACAACCTAAAAGTGTCCACTCAGTTATCGGCATCACGAGGACATGGCCATGTCCTATCTTATGAATGAAAACCTGCCTGTTACGGGGTTACATCCAGTGGCCTGGCGCATGCGCAAAGGGGGAAAATTGTGCGATCCATAGGGGCAGCCGTGGCATAATCTGGGGTGGCGTTTTACTGGTTCTGGGTTGGCTAGTCCCATTATTCGACCACAGACCACTAGTCATAAAAACCGCCATTATTTGTGCTGTATTATGTGAATGCCTCTGTTGTCTGATGGTCCAAACAGTGTCCGCTATTGGCAGGTTTTACTCTATTCATTTTCAGCAGCAGTGGCTCACATGCCATCTAACATGGGCAGAAATCGTTGCTTATGCAATGCCGATTTGTCTATCTGTCATCCGGCATTTGTATGCAAACAATTGTGGCACGTTTCGCCATTTGTTGATCAATTACAACCATGTTTGGCAGATATGTTCCTTTGTATGTATGATTACCGTATTCTGCGGATGTAGTAGTAGAAACACCTTACAGCTGCAATCAGTTCTTCTTCGCTTTTGGCCACTGTGTCTTGTCCTCAAGCGAAATCGTTAGCTTCCTCAGGTCCATTCTTGACTTGAGTGTCCTACTTTCTTGAGGTCACCTCGTAGCACGTTTAGCAGATTTATGCAATGTCGTTCTCTCCTGACTTTGTATTTGCTGGCTCCGAGTTTGGCGAATTCCAAGGCTCTCTGCGTTGGCGTGTCTTCTGGCATCCTTAGCACATGGCCAAACATGGACCATCTTTGCTGGGTGCCTTTGACAGATAGAGGCGACGTATTACACATCTTATGTAGTGCATCATTGGGAATTATGCTGTCTGGCCATCGGTGTCCCGTGATGGTGTGTAGGTGTTTGCGGTGGCAGGCATCGAGTTTATATAGAGCTGCCATTGGAGCTGCCCAGCTGTTACAGTTATGCAGCATCAAGGATACGCAGGTTGCATAGTATAAACGTAGTCTTTTATCAAAGGCATTTTGATCTATGGATCCATAGCTTCCAGAAGGACTTGAAAGCTATGTTCCCCATGATGCAACATGCAGCAATGTCAGCAGTGCTGCAAAGCTTCGAGCCCAGGATTTTACTTTTCCTCCATGGTTCACCGCCACGAAGTGGATCGTCAATTTTTAGTCTCATGCTTTGTAGATAGGTATATGTGGGTGAATTCTGTTTTGGATTCATTCATAAAGAGATTCGCAACTTTTAGTTTGCTTCGTCAAGGGGTTTCCTTTCCTCGTCTATGAAGTCCACATCATTACCCAGTATTGACACTGGGGGATTTGGTTTTGTGGAACTTTCCTGCACGGATTTCAATGCAACAACAAGCTAACAGGTGAAAATCACAGAAGATAGACCCTCTCCCTGTGGATGTCTCAAACTCTACAGACTTCACTGACTTGACTTGTACTCTCAACTTGGTGTCTGCAAGCAGTAGTCTCACTAGCCGTAGCTCAGTAACCAAATTTAGCATATAAATTCCTTCAGGCAATATCAGTTTACATAATAAATGGAGAGGCCACGACTTGAAACAAGGGCCAGAACTGTGGCTTTTTAATACGTTTTAAGTATTGAACCGTATTGGGAAAATGCATGTGTGGGATGTTTCGTCAATTGTAATGGATTAAAACAAGATTTGACAGAAATTCTCCTTGAAGCAATATCACTTTCAGCTATGAATACGATGTGGATAAGTCTCCAAAATCTGCGCTATACCTATTGTTGGACTTTCTAAGTATTGAACCTTATAGGGGGAAATGCTTGTGACACGTTTTATCAATTGTTGTTGGATTAAAAACTAGTTTGGGACATATGTCCCGTAGGTTACGGCCACACCTCTACACAAGGGCCATAACTCTGTCTCTATAAGGCGTTTTAAAGTATTGAAACCTATGTGGAAAATATGTTTGTGGCACGTTTGGTCAATTGTTGATAGATTAAAACCAAATTCGGCAGATCTGTTCCTTCACACGATATCTATTTAAACTATAAGCATGAAGAGGTCACTCATTTAAACAAGGACAATAAAATCTGGATCTTATACATCTTTATGTATTGAAACCATGTGGAATATTTCTCAAATCAGTCTATGGCAACAGTGCTTGCTCGTTTGAATAATGGTGCTCGCTGGGCATTAATTAATGTAAACATATTTACAGCTCATCATCAACCAGGTGAGCACTATGCCCATTGAGCCTTTTATTATTATTATTTTTATTTAAATAGACTAGAAAATAATCATGCTTATGATTAGTATTTAATCTTCATCATTCTTATTATTATTTTCTTCGTTATTTGCATCAATATAATTATCATTATTTTCAATTTCACTATTATCATCATTGATATAATAGTGAACAGGCGGACGTGCATCTATTTTCCTAAGTATAATCCTTAGTGTTATTATACTTATTCTTAAGGCAGTGGTGTTTGTGGTTGAGGTAATAACAACAAATCTTTTTTAAAGTCAACGACAGGCTCAGTGAGCTTTTTGTTTAATACGAATTGAACACACATTTTAAAGGTTTTAGTGAAAACATTGTTATGGAACAAATTAAAAGAATGTGGAATAAAGTTTGATCTTCATTTGCTTCTTGTTTTCAAATAAAATCAATATCATAGCAACAGTTCTCTGAATACAACTATACAAATAGGCATGTCGTTGGAATGTGTTCTGTAGCGCCGGTGCCGCACTGCTCCGCCAATTCTTCCTCGGACTCCGACTCATATGCATGGTACTCGCCAACCCGACGATGCTGGTTAGCTTGTCTCGGGGATGTAGAAGGGAGACTGCGGGCAACCGGTAACCACAAAGACTGACCTCGCAGGCCAATGGAACGTTCGTGTTCCAGTGGGGACCAGGCGACCATTGCTACCAATGTCTAACACAACCATGTCATCTCGGCTATTCATGTAGCCGGTGTGTCTATGCATTATAAGTTATAGAATTTAAGATATTTAAGAGATTTATGGACCAGCGAGTCGAAAGCTGGCTTCTTGCAAAAATCCACATGCAAGATTTAACAAAGTTTTGTATCTCGCCAAAGATACCTAACCTATCCTTATATATATATATATATATATATATATATATATATATATATATATATATATATATATATATATATATATATATATATATATATATATATATATACGGAAGGTATCTATGTAAAGGAGAAGTCCTAGCGTGGCTAACTAGTTTAATATAAACTAATGCCTCAAGCGGGCCAATAAATTGGTTTTGCAAAAGATGAGTACCTCGCGTGAGCCTCCGTCACAGGAAAATGCCTACCACGTCGAAGCAGAGAAGGAGAAATGGTCAAGACCATGCTCCTTATCTAGAACAATGTTAAAAGGGTGCTGCATCATATGTGTATTGTTATTTATATATATATATATATATATATATATATATATATATATATATATATATATATATATATATATATATAGGGATGCAGGTGGTCTACGTGGAGGTGGTGCGCCAGTTTCAACAGAATCCGGCACGGTCGTCTCTTATCTTAGTTGCTGGTTTAGTTGGCGCCGCGTTATTTTGGCGGTCATTCTTGAGGAGCTAGACTAACAGCTAGTTATTGAGTCCAGACATATAGATGTTTAGGCCTCTAACGGCTTATGCCGACTTTGATAATGGGTTGCCTTCCTGGTGGATGAGCTCTGGTATCCATCTCAGAACGTACCCATTGAGCCACTCCCTCAGGCCGATGGTGCATATATGTTGTCTGGGCGACGAGTCTGAAGCCGATGAGCAATTTCTAACCACGTGTCAGCACAACCACAAATAACAAGACAAGATCAAGTTAACAACATAGAAGCGTCGAATAAGCAGCGTATCTATTTACGGTGAGGCTGAAGAAGCAGATGGCAGACTATGGTGACCTTCTCGGAAGGCATGGAGAGCTTATTCGCTTTGCCCAGTCACCGCAGTTAGTCTGCGGTCCACGTATTTCGCCAGCGCCGAGCATGTCAAGAACGAACCATATAAGACTCGTTCCCTCGGAGCTAAAGTTTACATGCTAGGGTTATGTAATTGCCTTGTGGTTCACTGCTGGGCTGTTCCTACTATAATTAATGTTTGCGCAGTGGATCCTACTTTGGCTTAAATGCTATCCTAGAGCTACCGGTGACCGTACAGGGGAAGTGAGTGAGCTGTTTCGATTCTAACCATTGAGAAACCTCTGCGATTCCTCGGGTGGGTTCTAACCAAACCAGCGGAGGGGATTGCCAAACAATTAGTTGGTCAGAGAGTTGCAGAAAGAGACAGCTGCTCTAGAAGTAAATTATAAGGCCGTAAAGTTAGTGGCCAATTATGTAAACATGGTTTGCTATGTAACGGCAGCAAAGCCAGGAAAGAGGCTTTACAGTAAACAGCACTCCTTCGTTCGAGCAGTTGTCCCTAACTACTTTATCCTAACAAAATATCTTAGCTAATACTAGTTAGGATTAGGCACCGTATCTCGAGTCTATTAGTGCAGGCACGAGAGACGACTCTAGTGAAAAGGTGTTGCTGTATTTAGAAAAATAGGTGATGCATTTATTGAAGCAGTGTAGTGGAAGTTTAATCGTTGCGCAGTTTAAAATATATAACTATTTAAAGTTCTCGTGTCTCATTAAATATAGACCCTTTTGCACGTGATATGAGATGCGTGCTGCTTTCTGTTGAATTTACCCAGCATACTATGCTACCCAGCATTCAACACAGCATGCAGTTTCCCGACTCTGTAATTGTTGTAACTAGTGGATGCCATATTCGTGTATAGTGCTGCAGCAATGATCGCTGTCGGAACCACCTACCCATAACAAAATAATAATGAATGCTATCATATATCATTGTGCTCCTTATAACGTTAGGAAAAGGAGATATAGGATGATAAGCTGACTTTGTATTACAAATAGCGTTAAGAATGTCCGAGTGTAGGGGTATATGCCACCCATGTTGATAAATAAAATCCGCATCTACTGTCCTCAAATAAAATGCTGTCGTCTTCTCAAGCTTACTTTAATTTGTGGTATCAAGAGAGCTGACCAATTATGTATATAGGTGGCAATCGATGTATTTATGATAAACTATCTGCTATTAAGCATTGGAACGACCAGAAATGTGTAGTTGGGAGGGTGGGTGTGGGCTCATCATTAATCATGTTTTAGTATGTTAAGTTTCTTAATATGAAGGTCGTGCAGAATGCTTATAACAAGTAAATTCTGCTGGTTTCATATATTATCTTCATCACCACTGTCAACTGTATACAACCCGACATCTATGGTGAATGGGTGTGCACACCACATTTCGCTCTCATCTGCGGACGGTGGCAGCGATTCACAGATGCATGCTCAGGTGCATGCCTGGCCATGTTGTGAGCATGTGCATTTAGTCGAACAGTAATCATTGCAGTTACACACTAAATTGTTCAAGAGTTCTTGAGCGGACACTGTCTGGCTCATTAATTCCGGATATATTCTATTGTCTGCACCAATTCTATACCCATACTCTGTAGGCTTGTGTAGGAGTCGCATCGCATAACAAGCCTGCCTCCATACCATAAACTGATAACAACTGCATAATATGTGGCGCATGAAACTATCATCGGCTGGTGGCAACTTCTTGCCTATGATGTTATCTTTGGCCTTCTCACTACCCAAGTCATTCAACTGTTGGACATCTTTTCCATACATGTTTCTATTAAGCATGTACAAGCTACTCGTTCTGGCTCTGATACATGGCATGACGTTCCTAGACTACCTATATCTTGAAACTTATGTGGGTGCCATATCATCTGGTTAAATTCTGTTCTCTTCCCATGGCCATAGAATGCACTGACCATATCGCATCCTGTGATGCAATAGACGGCACGCATAATGTGTACTTGTTCCTGTGTCAGTTTGTCATACAAGGCATGAACTGAAATGTATCATCTAAGGGAAGTGTGTTTGCTCTCGTGACCAGTCTGAAAATTAAAATTATTGTCCTTGCCGCTTGATCAGCATCATGATGGCTATTAACTGGTCATGTCCATTCACACAGTTAGTAATTTAGACAGTGGTTAGAAAGTCCTGCACTGATACAGAAGTTTGTAGCCGCCCTGTGGTTATTAAGGGCTACCGTTGAAAGTTATTTGATGCGGATGCATCCTGGCGGATCACAAGACGCGATACACCTCTTTGGCATGGTGTGGCAGATCCGACGAGTTACCCATCGAAAGCACGACTCGTTCTACATATTTGATGAGGTTCTAGATCGGGGCGAGAAGGCCCATCCATAAAAGGTCCCTCTGCGGAGTTGGTAGTGGGGGGGTACCTTCCTTTAATTTAGTTATAGCCCCTGGATGATATCCTTTCCGGGAGTTTACAAAAACTGGGTGCGGATGCGATGGTTATGCTCCAGAGACGAAGCTGAAATCTGAATGGCACTGTAGTCAGCTATTGGGTTCCTGATTTTGTACTGCTCGTGACGTCACAGCTGGAGCGCCACAACCAATCAGCGCACGAGTTTCAGAGGCAGGGAAAGTGATCACGTAATACGGTATCCTCCTCCCATTCACTAAGTACACGCTTATGCCTTTAGAGAAAGATTTTTAACGGAATCAAACATGGATAACTCAACCATTTGTGGACCGATTTTAAAATAGTAAAAAAATTTGGAATCCTCACTTCATTATGGTAATGATCGATACCAAGAACGACGAGGAGAGTACAGTTTAAAGAAATTACGTGTACCAACTCGGTACAAAACACGATGCCATTCTCTCCAGTGCTAACTAATGCATGTTGCTAGTCGCTCTCATGGACTTTGCAGTTTTGAGAGCCTGTCTTATATGGCTTAATACACGCATACTGTCCTACCCAGGGGGAGTGCCTGGAATGTATCCAGTCAGGCCGTTCTGTACCCAGACAGGCTGGGACAGTTCGTACCTGACCGGTCGATCCGTGCTACACCACCCCTCCTAGTTTGTTATTGTTGATGTCACTTCCAAAGGGTGGGGGCCTTGTGGTGTGGGGTAGTGATATTCATGAAGTCGTTCTCTCACCACATTTGTAGTTTCTACGTGATTGTGGAGAGAGTGTACGTAGGGTGAAAAAGTTGACACGGTCCTTGTATGTAGTGATGACTGATGTAAGGGAGTCCAGAGTTATATATGATGTTGGGCATGCGGCGTGGTGGGCTATATCCAGTTTTCCATCCTGGGTATACCGAGTCTGATGATTGCCAATTTCTAGTGTGTGGTGAGTCATTAGCTCACCGCATTCTTGAGGTCTGGACTGTTGTGGATTCCGTGTTACTATCCTTTTCTGTTGCAAAGTATAGGTGCATACTGATTTAAATTGTTGGTGACGTACATAGGGTGGTGACGACTATGTTGCGGATGTGGTGGAGGTGTAGATTGCTTCTGTTATACCTCCTATAATCGCATGTGTAAGCTTAGTATTCCCGCAATTTTTAATTGACGTATCTATCCTTGTGTGGCATGTGTGTTTCTGGTGATCCTGGCTTTCTGTATCTCTGTGATGTTGTTCTGACTGCTCACGGGGGGGGGGGGGAGATGGGGCATGGTGAGGTGGTTTTGGTCAAGGGTACCTCTTGGATGGGGATGGACATCTCCCATTACACGATGATTGGTAGTCTGTCATAGTCTCTAAGTAGCTGAAAAAATCGAGCCGATAGTCTACTGATCAGTGTGCTGCCTCACCCACTGTCAGCCACCGAAGTGACCGAGGTGCGGGATACCTCTCCTCCTGCAACATCAGACTCTCTCATATATGAAGATTGACAGTCAACAGACGACGAGTGGAGTGTGAGAAGGACGGGGCGTGTGATGTCCGATGGCAGAAATTTGGGGCGACAGTTGGAGTGGGGATGGTGTCACGGGTGCGACTAGGAGGGGGGGGGGAATGGTCCAGCGCTTTTGGGGCTTGTAGGAGAGGTGCACCGAGTTGGGGCATGGAGGGGAGGTGCATCGAGTTGTGCGGTTTCCATGTTGAAGAGAACAGGCGAAGGTTTCATCAAGCCTACTCACTTCCATGCTTTTTATTGCATGTTCCACCCGCAGGAGGCACTAATGCTTCAGGCAGCTTCAGCCGCCGCTTTTGGTAGCTCTACAATTTGGGTAATAGCATGAAGCAGATGGGAGTGGGAAGATGTCGGAGGGACAACCTTACCATCCTTCCCCATGGACAGCACAAACGAGAAAGTCTTCAAATACGACTTCCCAGACCTGGTAGAGCCGCTCTGAGGAGGGAGAGGGCGAGTACATGGCTCGTCATCATCCACAGCGTTAGCCATGTGTTCACCCACCTCCTGGCTTGGTAGGAGAGGGGCTGAACTGGCAACACAGTACCATAGGCTAACGTCTCCGAAGGTTTAAGATGATCGAAGTGGATGACTGAGGTCAAGCCATCCGAAACGTGGATTTGGCATAAAAAGGCTTGCTTAATACGTATCTGAAGGTACATGGGAAATGTATGTGATCGACAAATTGATCCTGGCCATCAAGAAACCTGCTGTAGTTTCTTGATTCGGTCCTAACTATTCTGACGGTGGGAATTCAAACAATTATTTCGGCCAGACGGCCAGAGAAACATAGTCAAAGGCAGGTAATGCCTTTAATTTAGGAGGCCTTAACATGAATGGCCAACTATAAAAATCGGTAGTATCATTTATAAAACGGTCTTATTCATAACAATTCCCTGCTTTTAGAGTACTCGCCCTTGGCTAGCTTAACAACCAATCTTATCGAGCTATCATAGTTCTAAGTTTAGTGGCCACATGTCATGTTCTCTGATGAGAGAGTGAGCAGTGAACTTAATGTAAAATTGTTACCCTGGGAGAAAACATGGTGATGCATCTGTTGTTGATGTGTAGTGTAACCTAGATGTACTGCGGTCCAAATATTTTTGTAGTTTTTACTGCTAACTAACATATGGGCAGAATGCCTGATTACAATTTGTACATTCATTTGGAATATAAGGTCTTATTCGACCTAGTGCCATTTAATTGCTGGAACCGTTTACAATGCATAATATTATGTACAATATCATCTTAAAACGGAGGTCGCATCCGACCTTGCGGTACCACTTAATGTGGTACTTTATTTATTAATAACGGTATAACATAACTAAGACATGTCCATATCTGGTGACCTATTAGACATAAGTGCAATTTAAACGTCACATGTAGTCTTTGCGCCGCTTTCTTGTGGTGTGAATTGATGCATGGTGTAGCTGTCACCTGGAGAATTACTGCAGGATGCTAGCCGCTATGTTTCATACTCAAGAACAGTGAAGAATAAAGCCATTACTGGTAGCAAACAGTTTATGATACATAGCACATAATGGATAGTTCACCATATTACTGCTATGCTGTTGGTGCTTTAAGAGTGATGGATGTCTCCATTGTGCAGAGACAGTAAGTACATATTATATTTGATTATTTTCTCGGAACAAGACAATCCATGCTGCTTAGTTCTTGCAACGCGTAAAGCAATGTCCTTGTCTGGACTACGGTTAAAACAAAAATTTAGTGATGCTGGATGCGTCCATTGTTTGCTGCCACAGTTTCTGTAGTGGTATGGCAAGTCTGGCGAGACATTAAAAACACCACCGTTCTTACATACTAATTTGGCTGGTAATAGTTAAAAAAGTCTTACACCGCAATGAATGTACCACTGGTGATGGTGGTAAAATAAGGAACCTTCTTTTAATTTAGAATTCTGCCCTGTTGATCTACCAGGAGCGTACACAAACTTGGTGTGGTGCAGAGTGCGGTTGTCCTGAGAGGGAACCTGACTCTAATAAGCTGCATGGATGTAGATTGCAGAACGCAAGCTCTACGCAGTAGGCAGATAGTGAGAATGCTCACGTTCGGACCGAGTCTGCCTCCCTTCTAACTTTGTCTAACTTTGAGAGAGGCTTTTATACTCAGTGAGAGGCTGCGCCAGCGGGCTCAGCCAATTAGAGCACGTGTTGTGTATAAGGCAAGGTAGCTAGAGCAATCGTGCACGCTCTGGCATGTCTATGCTTTAGTTGGAGTTCCAAATAGTCCATATTAATTTTACCATATCTTCGCCAGATCTGAACAGATTTTATTTCTGTTCAGAGTTTTAAATTTTCCATTCAATTCTGGTATTAATACATACCAAAATCATGGAGAATGGTCCCATATTATGGAATCGTCATAATATGAGCAACTATATACATAAGCTGCCAATCTCCATAGGCTAACGCATCAATGTTTGTTTACCTCTCATGGCCGTGCATGTGCGTATGACGATCTCACGGACTCTGCCATTCTGTTCTCCTTTTGAATGGCTTATATATGCGCGGGCTACATGTGGCCAGAGGAGAGGTGACCATGGAGTATACCCTACCATGCCGTTTCGTACCCAGCCAAACTGAGCCAGTATGTACCCGACAGGGCGGACCGCACTACACTTCGGAGGACATACCCCCTCCTGGATCCACACGTATATTTCTTGTGTTTGCACATCTGTTACTTGATCGTGAGCGAGCTTCTTCGCATCCCAGTCTTCACACCACAGTTCTGAGAATACAGAAACTGGCTGTGTTGCATGTGTCACAGTGGTGTCCATTTCTTGTTTATCCTCGAGCCCAATTCTGCTCAAGGCATCGGCATTTCCATACAGTTTGTGGTGTCTATGAACAACATTGAAGTTGAAGGCCTGCCACCATGCTACCTGGCCCTTCAGATTTTTTTTGGTTTTTGAGCCAGCATAGTGAGGCATGGTCTGGACGTAGTGTAAACTGGCGTCCATACAGAAAGTGTGTATAGTATTTGACAAAATACACTGCAGCTGACAATTCTCTCGGTGGTTGCGCAATGTTTCTCTGTTTTATTCAGAGTATGTGAACCATAACCCAGTACCTGCTCCGTTCCATCTTCTGTGACCTGTGATAGAAGAGGACCTATTGCATAAGCAGATGCATCAGTGTCTAAGATGAAATCGGGGTGAGGGTTAGGATGAGCAAGAATTGGTGCGGTTGTCAATTGTTCGTTCACTGCCCTGAAGGAAACCTCACACTCACTTGTCCACTCGAATGGTCAATCTTTTTCAGTGATCTGGAACAAGGGGGAAGCAATGTCGCTGAAATAATGGTTGTAACGACGATAATACTGGCAGAGACCGAGGAAACTTCGAGTGTTGGTGACTGACATTGTTGTCTGTCATTCTGCCACTGCTTGTGTTTTTGAAGGTTGAGTGGCCACTCCATCCACGGATATTACATATACCAGGAACTCGACACTTTGTCTGAAGAAATGATACTTCTTGGGTTTGAGCTTGAGGTTATCAGTATGGAACCGCATCAGAACCATGTCCAAATTGAACAAAGTCTGCTCAAACGAAGAGCCAAAATGATAACGTCGTCAATGTAACAGAGGCAGATTTCCCATTGCAGTGTGGTTAATGCCTGCTCAATGAGACGCTCGAATGTTCCAGGAGCGTTGCACAAGCCATAAGGTATCTTGCGGAATTGGAAAAGATCGTCTCTGCAGATGAATGTGGTCTTCTCTCGATCAGCCACATCCATGGCTACCTGCCAGTATCTGCTTGCCATGTCAGGAGTACAGAACCATTTGGCTACAGATAACGAATCTAGCACCTGATCTATCCAAGGTAATAGATATGCATCTTTGACGCTTAGATCATTAAGGCAGTGGTGGTCAATGCAAAACCACAAAGATCCGCCCTTCTCGCCTGCAAGTACTATGGGACTGGCCCAGGGGGATGCTGAAGGCTCAATTATGCCTGTCCGCTACATGTCATTCATTTGCTGGTGTGCCTCTGCCTCTTTATGTATGGGAAGACGACGTACCGGTTGTCATACAGGCAGGTTGTTCCCGGTGTCACTGGAGGTACGCACGAGGTGAGATTCTTCCAGGTCCATTTCTCCTGCAGAAAAACTCTCCTGATATTTAAACAGTATCCGTCGTACATCTCTTTCGTGAGATTGCGTTAGTCCAAATCTGGAATGCAAATATAGGTCATGCAAACGTTCTGGGATGTTGTCAGCAGAAGCTGTTGCTGTTGTGTGTGTGTGTGTGTGTGTGTGTGCGTGCGTGTGTGTGTGTGTGTGTGTGTGTGTGTGTGTGTGTGTGTGTGTGTGTGTGTGTGTTGTGGGGTGGGGTGGGGGTGCGGGGGCGGGGGTATGTGGGGTTATCTTCAGTGAAATCACGGCAATCAAATGGCCACAGCGAACACCTGGGACAAGCGTTAAAGGGTCGGCTGTTCCATTGAATACCCTGAATGGTAATTGGTTCTTGTTGGTGGTGTCCACTATTATCCATGGACTCTCACATTGGGAGGCGATCATGTATTCAGGGTTGGGTTCCAGCATGTCTATGTGTGTGTTGTCTCTTAATTGTGGTTCGGTGGCCCTTAGAATTTCCTCCTGTCCTGGCTCAACTGTTGCTGTAGAAGCTAATATCACTGTACACGTGTCGCACAGTGATGACTCCCGTCCAAGTGGTATGCGACGGCCATGCATGTCTAATTCTTGTTGTTTGCATTGAATGATGGCTTCACTGGCGCTTAGGAAATCAGAACCTAATATGGCATCGTTTTGAGTTTGATGAGGTGGGATGCTCTCATACAAACGCCTATTGAAAACGGTGATGGAAGCTTAGGTGTTTACTGTGGCGCCGGTAGAAATTCCACCAAATAAGCAGGCATACTTATATATGACTTTGAAGCATGATTGCGGGAGAGTCTCTAAAGTTGCTGTTTGTAGAGTCTCCTTTGCTGTGGTGGGGTCTTGTATATAGACAGCTTTTTATATCGCTTCCGTGAGTGCAGTAGGTGTCTGAGTGAGGAAGGGACCAACTCGTCGTCGTTGCTGCTGGTTTTGCTTAGGCGACGACGAAGTTGGGAGTAGCAGTGGTACTGTATCTGATGCTGGAGGGGTGTACTGTGAGTTTGTGTAGACAGCAGTTTGGATTGGACTGGAGCGGTGTAGGCAGTTTGCCACCTGAGCCAGCCATTTAGGGCAACACATCATGGGATGTTTTGGTGATGCACAACAGAAACAGTGTCGCTGCCATCGTTTGTTCTGCTTTTTATGGTGGTTCCTTTTGCGGATCCATGATGCGGAATGCTGAACTCCATCCGTATCCCTACTGCTGCTGCTGCTGGGTGTGGGAGATGATGATGATGATGACAAGTGTGTATTGCATACTCCCAGAGGGCACCTTATGTTAAGTGCCATGGTGGTGGGTCGTGGTGCTTAGATAAACGTTGTTTCAGTGGAGGTGCTACAACCAAACAACTGCCGTTTTACAAAGGAAAGAAGGTTTAGTAGATGCGGTTATTGTGGGGTCACATCTTTCCACAGAGCAGGATGATGTCAGTGCTGCAGATGCAGTGTGCATCATAGGCACTGACTTGTGTGAAGCCGTTTTGTGTGTTGTGTCTAACTTTGATGAGGTAGGGTAAGCAGTTGTTGTTGGTGTATCCACCTGACTTTGTTGTCTATGGACCGATGTTGAGCCGGGTTGCAGGAGTGGGCACTGAAATGACTCTCTAATCAGTGCCTGTTCTGGTTTGATGGACGCTCAGGCTATGGTGTGTGATGATCAGTAGTTGGTGTAGTGGAAGGAGGGTGGTGCGTACATCGCTCCTTCCAAAGACCTAGCTGACCACATCTAAAACATGCGTTAGGTGGCTGGGTATGTGGTGCGGTGCTGTTTGGTAGTGGTCGTGTAGTCTGTTGTATGGCGACTGCTGTGCTGAGGGTGGTGATTAAGTTTGTGAGTGCAGAAATCTGTTTAGTTATCTCTTCTAATCTTTCCTACATGTTCTGCCAATTGATATTGTTATACTGGTTTCCGCATTCTGGGGCGTTGTTGTGGCCTCTGCAATGGGACTGGCCATGTCCCCTTCCTCTAGGTGCATGATTTTGACTAGGGGTGGGGGAGGTTCATCGTGCGGTGCAGTGGTGGAGTCTGTTGTGCTTGCTGCGGCTAGTGTAGGGTCTGTTGCAATTAGAAGTTTGGCATCATTAATTTGATGTGTTTGGTGATGATTGTTCTTCTCTCTTTCGAGGAAGTTTTCTATTCGTACTGCCATTGTGGTGAGTGATTGTAAATTTCCGTGCTCCATAATGAAGAATTTCTCCTTAAGAGCCGGTTCTCTGCTCAGAGTGTCAATACATGTGTCTAGGTGAAGAGGCGTTACTCCTTCGTGGTATGCCCTTATGACGAGTCGACGGATATGGCTTGCCAATTCTGGGAGCGTTTCTTCCGCTCGTCTCCACAAATTTTATGGTTGAAAATGATTGTTCTCTCCCAGGACCATGCCCCCGAATCTCTCGGACCAGCCGCTCTCTAGCTCCGTGTAGGCTGACGTCATATCTGACCCCAAATCTGCCAGTACCTGTAAGGCCTTTCCTGACGGCTTTGTAGCCAGATATTCTCCTATCTGCTGATCTATCCATCTGTTCGTGTGGCTGATTATTTCGAACTGGCACTTGTAATTAGCCCAGTCACCCTCACCACTGAATTCAGCTGGGGGATCACTCGGCTAGTGCCATGATATGGGGTTATGGGCGCAAATCCATGTGGGGGCGCGGGAGATAGTGGTGTGAATGCTGATGCTGGTCTGTATCTGTGTCATGCTGGCTGTGTGTGTGTGTGTGCTCTCGTATCCTGGTGTCGGTACATCCGCAGTGGGGACTCCGGTCTGTATTGCTCAGTGCGGTAAGTTGGTTGTGACGACTCTGCTCGTTTCCTAAGTGGGATAGGATGATGGATTGGAGGCAGTGTGTCATGCATCCGACAGGGCGGATCCGCAGGTCACAGTGTGAGTTTTCCTTCATATAGTGGTGGTCCAGGAGATTGACGAGGGCGATGTGTGGTGTACGTGTGGGTGTTACTCCTGGGATTATGTGGCTGTTGCGGGTCCGCATTCCAATGTTCATACCCGGGTAACGGAGCGAGGCAGCTGGTTAGCTGCGGATCTCAGGGTTGCTGTTCTGGTGTTGCACATTTCCAGATTGTACATAGACAGACTTCGTGAGCTGGTGGAATGTTCACGTTCCAGTGGGGCCGTGCGACCATCGTCGCAGAAGTTGAACCACACAGTTTCATCCCCACTGTTTGTGTCACCGATGTGACAGTCCATTTACTCAATTTAGAGTTTAGACATTACAAAATACATAATTAATTAGTACAATAAACAAACAAACTATGGTACGCGTTTGCCTGATTTGGTGAATCGCACAACATGGACCCCAACATGGCCAGAGATACCGCACCGATCTCTGATCTGTATAATCAGTGAGGTATCCCCGCAAAGGACGGTCCTAACGCGGCTACTTAGCAAGTTTAATATAAACTAAATTAACCCCTAATACCAATATTATTTGTTGCGAGAGGAAAGTGCTTCACTTGGGCCTCCATCACAGGAAAATACCTACAACGCCGAAGCAGAGGAAGAGAGATGGCAAAAAGGGCCACTCTCTTGTTCAAAATATGCAATGTGAAAAGAGTCAACCTAGTGAAATTATAAGTTATAATGACGCACGCTGCATAACGTGATGATATGGTGGATGATTTCCGCAGAATTCAACATCTCATGTGAGTTAAAAGATACTGTATTGGTATTTGTTGCTTTATTTATGTGGTCCTTCTGTGAGATCCTATCCTATCGGTTAGTTTTTAGGCCCAGATCAAGGTTAAGCCGCAAGTGGCTGTGTGTTCTACTTATCTTTAACACATAAGCCTGACTGGCGAGAATGCCTAGTGTCCGCATGGTCACCCTCACGGAGCATCCCCCTCAGATAGACAGCGTGCAAACATGTCACATGGTGGCAGCTTCAGGATCTTATAATGATCCTGTCACCACCGCATCATGATCACATATAACAGCACAGGGACAAATCACATTACATAAGCATTGAAAAGCACATATAAGTTTATGGTGGGGAATAAGAGATAGATATCTAACTATAGTGACCTTCCCGTGAGGGCGTGGTGGGGTCTAAGACCACACCCAGTCACTTGTGGAGTTAAATCTGTGTCCTGTCCATCACCTAACGTGTCGGGGGGGGGGGGTGTGTGTGGGAGGGGGGGGGGTGAGGGAATCATGTGAGATCCCGCACCCGGGGACTAACATTTACCTGCCTTAAGGGTTATGTAGATTGCCCAGAGATGCACTGTAGGCGAGTAATTATAATATTTTCGCATTGCTTCTTACGTGGGTGTGGTTACCTAAATTATCAATTATCCGAAGATGCAGTGTGTGTGTGCGTGCGTGCGTGCGTGCGTGCGTACATACATGCGTGCGTGAGTGCGTGCGTGTGTGTGGTCAAAGTCAGCTCTAAACAGCATGACAGGGTCATGAGGTCTAGACAATTAATAAGACAAGAGGCGAGAGGAGCGTAGACAGAGACAATCACTCTTATATTCCTAAGAATAGGATGCCTTAAGGTATATGGCCAATTTATACAACCTAGCCGGTTTACGGTGTTACATATCCGCTACTCCCGGAAAAGAGATATACACAAAATGTCTCCTACAGAGTAATCGTCCCTTAATACTTGTAAACCTATCCTATTGAGCTAAAATAGCCAGGTTTAGTCGGCCGCATGTCAGGTTCGCACACTGAGAGCATGAATAGCGACCTCAGTGAAAAATTGATGCTGTTGGGGAACAAGGTGGTGCAGTTGTTGTTGCTGTATAGTGTAGCCTAGCGAACTGCGGTCATAATGTTTTATATAAAATAAGCAAAACATATAACTAGGATGACTACTGCCATGTAAATAACTTATCGCAGTACAGTAAAAATGTGAGGTCACATGATGGTGCCTGTTAGTCATCGGCACAAAATAAGAATAAATATATACAGTAACAAATATAAACTATAAAAATGCGGTTTCAGACGACCGGGTGGTACCTGTTGGTCATCAGTACCTTATATAAAAATGTTAATAAAATAATACTATAACGGAGTACCTATTAGTCATCAGTCACTGTGGTTGAAGCGTCACATATTCAGGGCATGAGATGGCCCGATGCGGAAGTTGGCTGCTAGGAAAATATCTACAGGGGAACTGTCTGATGCGGCTCACTCTCAAGAACAGTGAAGAAGAACTGTTGCGGATGCGGATGCCTATTAGCTAGTCACGTCTATTCACACTTAGTAATTTAAACAGTGGTTGGAAAGTTCCATATTGGTGCGGAAGCTTGTAGCTGCCCTGTAGTTATGAAGGGCTACAATTGAAAGTTAATTGATGTGGATGCGTCCTGGCGTCACAAGACGAGATGCACCACATAGGTCGTGCGGTACATCAGGCAATGGCCCCTAGACTGAGGTCGAAATGTTTAATACTGAGCACGACACATGTGCGGATTTGAACTACCACTCTTTGGCGTGGTGTAGCAGATCTGGCGAGTTATCCATCGAAACACCACTCGTCCTCCATACTTGACGAGGTTCTACATCGGGATCAGAAGGTCCATCCGGAAAAAGTCCCTCTGCAGTGTTGGTAGTGGGGGTACCTTCCTTTAATTTAGTCATAGCCCCCGGATGATATCCTTTCCGGGAGCTTACAAAAACTGGGTGCCGATGCGGTGGTTATGCTCCAGAGACGAGGCTGAAATCCGAATGGCACTGTAGTCGGCTATTGGGTTGCCTGATCTACAGTTAGCAGTTTCCCCATGACTCAGCCTGCTCTGGCCTAACACAGCCACCTTCTCTCCCCTCTGATCTGCTCTCGATTCAGATTTTTTTCTGTTCCTTTTATACTATTTGTGACGTCACAGCTGGAGCGCCACAACCAATCTGCGCGCGAGTTTCAGAGGCAGGGAAAGCGATCACGTGATACGCTACCACCCCCCCCCCCCCCCATTCACTAAGTACATATATGCGCTTATGGCTTTAGAGAACTATTTT
>JAVVLW010001108.1:0-25000 GCA_034401795.1 Chaetoderma sp. LZ-2023a
ATCAATAACTATTTATTTAAGTTCAATTGAAAATGGGCCATCTGATATACTGGCTATGTATGTCACATCGATTCTACATCGTTACTAAAACAAACAAGCAAACAAACAAGCACGCATGCACGCACGCACGCACGCACGCACGCACGCACGCACGCACGCACGAACGAACGAACGAACGAACGAACGAACGAACGATTGAATGAATGAATGAATGAATAAATAATAAATATGCCCCGTTAATTACAGGCTCTTGCGGATGAACTAAGTGACCAGCCAGGCAGTTTACTTGCCATACGGTGCGATCTGAGAAAGGAGGGTGATATTATGGCGATGTTTGAAGATATTAGAAAACAATACGGCGGTGTCGATGTCTGCGTTAACAATGCAGCACTCTCATATAAAGACACCTCACTTTTGTCGGGATTAACAGAGAATTGGAAGGACATGTTAGAGGTATAGCTTTTGCTAATTATGAAAACTGACATCTACTGCAGACATAGGTACATTTGGTTCAGTCTGGATCATTACAAATGCAACAGTTCTATCCTGTATCCTGAGCTAATACTATAGCTTGAGGGATGAGTGTCACTAAAACATACAATCTCCTAATAACAGATCAGCATAAAATTTTAACCCTTGAAATTACAGTATCTCAAATTCAAGATATACAGAAAAGCTGTTCATTATTTTGAAACTAATTTGACTGACATCACCTGTTGCAGCAACAGCTACCAGTCTTTTTAGTTGCGAGATATTCAAGATGATATTTCTTTACATCATACCCATACGGAATTTGTTGTTAATCCAAAGACGGGTGGCAAGAATCAAATCAACAGGTACAATAATTGCGAGAATAAATTGCGAGCGTCGACTATTGTATCATGTCACGTGTCTAAGAAATCGCAACCAGAGTCAAGAAAATAGAATCACAAACATGCATAAGATAACAGAATTTAAATCTGGCACCCTTTGTAGACTAACTTAGTTTATTTTGGCGAGCTTTGGCACATAAATGTGCTTCTTCCATCCGATGAAGTTGATGAACCAAGAAAGCTTGTAAAAACAATAAAGTTAGTCTACAAAAGCACCAAAATCTAATCTTTTTTTATCTTATCAAGATAACATGACTCCTTTGCCGAGTAAATGTGCATAACTGTAACTATTACCATGCGAAGTATGTGGGCATTTCTTATGTTCTCCACAGGTGAACGTGTTGGCGGTGACTATTTGCACACGTGAATCCTACAAGAGCATGAAGGAACGAGGCGTGGATGACGGACACATAGTACTTTTAAACAGGTATTAGTTTCGCTTGTCCTTGGGTGCGAGTGTGAGTGTGCGTACGCACTTACGTATGTGTGAGTGCGTGAGAACGTCTGCGAGTATTTGTGCAAACGTGCATGCCTAGGAAAAGGCTGTGTGCCAGCGGTGTCTCTAAAACCCCTACTAATCCGACCTTTCTCAGATTTTAACACAACATAAGATGCTAATGTATCTTGGATAGCTGGTTCGATTTCGCTGAAATTTTAACACAAGAAAGTGTGTGGCCGGCCCTTATGGCCCTACAACTTTGGTCGCGAGACAAAAAATTCGTAAAATGTGCAATATCTGAAGAAGACCAACAGTAATATTATCATATTGTCTTACAGCCTTGCCGGACACCGAGTTGGTTTCATGCCTTTCTACGCTGCTACAAAATTTGCAGTAACAGCCTTAACAGAGGGGATCAGGAATGAATTGAGACAAGCTAACTCACACATCCGGGTTACGGTATTAGTTGCACTTTCTCCATTCATCATGTAATGGATGGATCCGATATGGGATCCTAGTGGATGACAACACACTTTCTTGTGTTAATATTTGACCAAAATGAACAAGCAGTTTCTGAGATATCCATCAATCCAGAATTTTATCCGATCCTGATCCGGGATCTTTTACCCGGGTCACAGGTAACGTCTGGAAATCCTCCTGCACGGCAAGTTTCCTCGCTGTGTTGAAACTTTAGCCAAGATGAAATCGGATCTGTAGTATTTTATATACAGCTCCGGACAGACAAACGCACACGCACAAGCACGCACGCACGCACACACCGACCCGCGCAAGGAAGCACGCACCCAAGGACGCACGCGCGCAAGAACGAGTGAGCGCACTTGAGTACGCACGCACGCACGCACACATCCTGACAGACAGATCTGATCGCAATACTCTCTTCCCCTTATGCTTCAAGGGTAATAATAGATGCATCGATATATAGCAGTGCTCCGCCCATTACTAACTAAACTCCACCCACTTTATACCCGCGTTTGAACCTATTTTAGCACTTTGAACCATGAATTCCCAGAAGTCCAAATTCGAAATTACCGTCATATATTACTCACAGGAGGGATCCGATTTGTCACTTAAGTACCTGACGTCATAATGGACCTTTCCGGTTTTAGCTATGCCCATCTCTAGCTAAGCTCCATCCACACCTCTTTCGTGTTGGTATCGATCGATCTTTGAACACCCTGACTATCAATTTCCGAAAAAAATACACAGGTAAGCTGTTGAATATTTTGAAACTAATTTGACTGGGTGCTGTTGCTGCCTAAGGCAGCAACATCGCCCAGTCGAATTAGTTTCAAAATATTCAACAGCATGTTTATTAAATAGCAAAGAATTACAAAGACAATTTATATAACGTGTCGGACTCTAAGATTTGGTGACGGTCTATATTGGACGCTTTGTGACGTAATGATTGTGACGTCATCATACACGCTCTGAGCTGATTATGACGTCATACGAGGTCAGATGATGGATGAATACTCTGGAAAGGTGAATTAATTACGTTACTTGTAGGCTGACGTCATAATTAATTACTATACTTCTAGGCTGACATCATAATTAATTACGTTACGTGTAAGCTGAATTCATAATTAATTACGTTACGTGTAGGCTGACGTCATAATTAATTAGGTTACTTGTAGTCTGACTTCATAATTATTATGACCGCCATCATAACGCAGGAGAATTCGGACAAGTGTACGAATTCTATGTCTCTGATGATTTACAAGTGAATAAAGATTGCCTATATATAGTTACCTTGAAATTGAGATTCTGGGAATTCAGGGTTCAAAGTTTATAAATGGATCACATTTGTGCAAAAGGTGGCCGGGGATTAATTAGATATGTGTGTGGCATAGCTAGAAATGGACGCATCTATTAATAAGCGAGTTAGAAACATATCCATGATATTTCATACGATGCATATTAAACTAGAATACGCTCGAGGGAGATGCTGAGTCATGCCCTTGCGCTTTGTCCTTAACAATGCACTTACTGAGCCCCGTGGCCTAGATAGTCGATTCGTTGACCTCAAACTCAAAGCAATCATAAACTGTCGTAATAAAAAATTAAAAAGTGACACCTAGCTATTTGACCGTTTCACCGTAAACTTATCTTTGCGTATACACCTACAACGTGAATCAATATACCAAATTTGGTGATTCTACCTTCTCGGACTCTGAAGAAGACATCGAAGAAGACATCGCGCGGATAAACAGAGAAATAAACAGCCAAATAGACAAACAAAAGAAATGCACCAACCGCTAATCTCACAGCTTTGGCGGCGTGAGTAATAGAGGAGGAATCCAATCTGTCAGCCAAATATATGACGTCATAATGGATTAAGTCACTTCTAGGTTGTCATCGCAATCAATTACGTGATGAATGGCTTATCAAAGTCCGTCATAAACGCTTAATATTCCGTCAAGTTGTCCGAATTGTATTCTTTACTATCTAATAGGCAGTAACAGCACCCAGTCAAATGAGTTTCAAAATATTCAACGGCTTACCTGCGTAATTTTCTGGTAATTGAGGTTCTGGTAGTTCAGGGTTCGGTCGATCCCAACAAGGGCTCGGCGTGTGCAGAGCTTAGCCAGAGATGGGTGGGGCATAGCTAGAACAGGATTCGTCCATTATCAGCCACGTCAAATTTCAACACACTCGTTTATCGGAGGGATCCACGTGTGGTAACGCTAGTATGCGAGATAAATTCCGCCCACTTTTCACGTGAATCGAACACAGTTAACTCTGAATTCCCAGAATCCTGATTGCAAGGTAATCATACAGGTAAGCCGTTGAGAATTTGGAAACTAATTTGACTTGGAGCTGTTGGAGTCCAAGTCAAATTGGATTTCAAATATCCAACATAATGTTTATTAGGCCTACTTTCTAAAATTACCAAATAATTGAATTCGGACGCTTACTATCGGATCTTTGCAAATGTCGTGATGGATAGACGTATATCATTTCGTCGTGACGTCAGATAACAAGTGAAGTATTTCGATGATGACGTCAGAAACTCGAATGATCACTCCATTGCCTTTGTAATGTATTTGTTCCAATTGACCTTTCCAGTTTTAGCTATGCCTCGTCCATCTATAGCTAAGCTTCACCCACCCCTCCCTCGTGTTGGGAGCGATCGGTCCCTGAAGTCACTGACTATCAATTTTCAGAAAACTATACAGGTAAACTGTTGAATATTTTGAAACTAGTTTCAAAATATTCAACAGCATGTTTATTAAATAGTAAAGACATCCAATTCATACAACCTGACGGGCTATTACGCGTTTAAGACGGACTAAATCGAGTCATTCATGACATAATGATTATGGCATCAGCCTACACGTCACGTAGTTCATTATGACGTCACATGATTGACTGACGAAATGGATTCATGAATTCCCAATATTTAGATAATTCTCCTATAGAAGAGGTTCTACCTTAATTTACAGAGAACTGACTAGTGCGTAAACTTGTTATTTGTTGTTACGGCAAGAAGTGATGGCTGTCGACGAAGACAAGTATGATAACTGCGACGACGATTCTGGTGATAAATGTTTTTATTTCGCTATTCTTCTGCCTACAGAGTATAAGTCCTGGATTAGTTGAGAGTGAAATGCCTAGTAGACTCTTTAAGGACGAGGAACTTGCGCGGGAACTGTACAAGACACACCCGGTAATAATATATGTGTTCACTGTTACCACACAGCTGTATACGCCACATAGGAGAGTGAAGAAGCCCATTTGACACTCATGTATATGATTTGAAAAGTATATGACGTCGCAGTCATAATCAATTAGGGCATTAGATAGATGACAGGATGGCATATGTTCGTCCATACATTTAACACGTCTGTCATGAAAGTATACGAATTATATGTCCTTGGCCAATTTACAATTTGAGTATTTTTAAACTAATTTCACTGTGAGCTGCAGTTGCCATATGCGGGAAGCAACTGATCCCAGCCCATTTAGTTTCAAAATAGCCAACAATTTCAGTGTGCGTGCGCGCGCGTGCGTGTAAGTGTGCATGCGTGCTTGCATAAGTACGTGTTTGTGTGCGCGTGCGTGAGTGCGTATGTACATGCGTGTGCGTGTGTGTGCGTGCGTGCGTACGTACGTATGTGCGTGCGTGTGTGTGTGTGTGTTGGTGTGTTTTAGAAATTGAAATCACAATAACTAACTCTGAATAAAGGAAGCTTATTTGACATAATTTCGTTGTCCCGTCGTCATGTTAATATGCACAATAACAGTGAATCCAAGATGTACCTGTAGTGCACTATCAATGTTATGCATGCATAATGAACATAGAAACAATGGAAATATACTGTTATTCAAATACCATACCCAGTGACAGTAGCTTAATGAAACACTAAGTTTCACCACGAGAGCTCTCGTATTGATTGTAATGCAATGCGATGCTTTTCCAAGATTGATATGAGATACACGGATGGGTGCGTGTACAATTACAAACGTCATCTACTAACCGGTTAATACTAGAAACCCGAAAGGCCAAATTAGTACATACATTTACAATTTAATAAATATTCTGTTGAATTTATTGAAACTAATTCGACTGTGATGTATTGCTGCATATGGCAGCAACAAGTTCTTGTCAAATTTGTTTCAAAATATGCAATAGCTTACCTGTATAAATGTCAGGGTTCAAATGGCTACTTATCATATATTTTGTGTTTTTTTCAGTACTTGAAGGCAAGTGATATCGCTGACGTTGCAACATATATACTGGGAACTCCACCTCATGTGCAGGTGAGTAAGGTTATTGCTGTCTCTGGAAATATGAGCTAGTCGGATGTCGATGACGTGATGAGTCGTTTGAATTCGACAGGCCAAATGCGACGTATTATCCCCAAGGCGAGAACTATTTTGTTGAATACTTTGAAGGCGATTTGCGTGGGAACTCGCGATGCTCATGGTAGAAACAAGGTCCAGTCAAATTAGCTTCAAATCTTTCAATGGCTGACCTCAGTGACCTGATTAGTCATTCCTTAAATGGAAATACCTCCATATGGACGGAGTTAGTAGGACCAGTGGAGCGTGGATTAATCAGATCTCTTGATCACGTATATGACGTTATAATTAATTACGTCACATGTAGGCTGATGTCACAATCACAATTGCCAGAAATACTCAGTTATGAAGCTGGAATATACCGTCAACGAACTGTATGTCTTTGATGGATTTACTATTTAATAAACATTCTGTTGACAAATGACAAATGTTATTTGCACTCAGTAAACATGCATTGCTTTTACTGGCTCATATATAACATGGATATAACACACTAACCATTTCAACGCCATATTCCCATAATCTCAATTTCAAGCCAACTCACCTTTCCAGTTTATCCATCGATCATCTGACATCATATGACGTCATAATTAACTAAGTGACGTGTATGATGACGTCATAATTGTTAGGTCATAAATGACTCGATATTGTCCGTCTTTAGCGCTTAATAGTCCGACGCCTTGTACAAATCGTATGTCTTTACCATTTAATAAACATTCTGTTGAATATTTTGAAACTAATTTGACTTGTCGCTGTTGTTGCCATAGACCGCAACAGTGGCCAATCATCTTAGTTTCAAATTATTTAACAGCTTACTTGTACAGTTTTCAGAGAGTTTACAGATCGATCGATCCCACCACGGACGATGCGTGGGTGGAGCTTAGCTAGAGGTGGGCGGGTCATAGCTAAAACGGGAAAGGTCCATTATATAACTAGGCTGCTGAATATTTTGACACAAATTTGACAAGGGCCTGTTGCTGCAATAGGCGACGACAACAACAACAACAACAACAACAGCACTCAATCACATTAACTTCAAGATACTCAACTGGATATTTATTAAATCGTAAGTGGTTTTGGTGCGTTGATGTTTCTGTTTACAAGGTTTATTGGCTTGTCTTTTCCACAGGTACATGACGTAATTGTTCGACACACTGACATGATAGAAATACAGAGGTCGCAATGAAAGGAAATGTCGGCAGTAGATCTTCACAGTAGATGTAATAATGGCTGTACATAACCGTCAAGCTACCGTCTATATTGGCTTGTTAACCTATGTGTACATAGCTAAGAACAGGAAGTAGACGCACTTGTTTTATTACGCATTGTGTTTTGGTCAGTTATCTCTTTACTGACCCCAATCATTAACCCATCGAGTGTTCACTTAACCATTTAATGGTCAAACTGGCCAAAGACATCTCTTCTGTGGTGTTGATGTATGCCCATTTGCAGGCTACGAGAAGACTAATTTTGAAAATTTACCACTGGAATGAGTGGCCCGGTTACTGAGCCAGTCATTCCTGTGATAAATTTTCAAAAATAGTCTTCTCTTGGCCTGCAGATGGACCCTGATTACGCAAAAATTTACATTTTCTTGACCGTATAATGTTCAAACAGCCTTCATTAGCAGGACAATTGAAATACTTTTGTAAATTCATTTGCAGGACAAGTATAAATTGTCTTCAATTGACCTGCAAATGGATTGCGTTCAATGAGCAACACTTTCTTCTTTATTACACATCTTGACCATTAAATGCTTACTTACTATATAAGTGGTGTATTGAGCGATTTGAGGCGCGGTTGTCACAAGAGGGTTAAGATATATACTGGCATTATGAATGAATATCCGATCTAGCGATACTGTATAACATTGCACCTTTATGTACTTGTGTTGCAAGGCGCGCACCATGAAACAGTGTTAATAACACAGCTGAACTGATACTGACGTGTACAACATCGTTTGGGAGCCTTTTTGTGTATGCAGGATACATTTGCCAATTTTCGGATGTCATGTAAAACTCGTTCTTCTAGAGACATGTTAAATATGCATGGCGGTGCACTAATATCATTAGTAGCCTCCTTTAATATTCTCTTTGGCATTTCATCCTGGCCATTGCTTTTATCGGATGCTATTTTGGTTGTTTATTAAAACTAGGTCCAGGAGGAGATTTGAAATCTGATCTATTCCATGTCGTGTTGTATTAGTAACTCGTTACTGTATGAAAATATCCCTGGATATTTCTCCTTCCCATTCGATGGAAGGGGAAATGCCCTACGTTAAATATGTGGTAGGCATTAGTAGACTTAGCGACTAACAGGGCTTTAAATTTCGAGATAACCCACCTATGGTAGAACAAAACGAAACTAGCCTAATATGTGCTGGTTAAGAAAATTATGTGGAAGTTGCTACCTCATTGGCAAATATATTTTAAACCGTTGTCATGGTAACCATGTAAATTTGAAAAATAGCCTGCTCAGATCTGTAATATGGTTGTAGTGTGTTTCGAGCACATAAACGTCAGTGAAACCTAGTTACTTGGCAAAAAGCAGAAATATTTATTTATATTTCTTTCCATACTACCTTGTGTATTTACAAAACTAAAATTCGATATCTTTTTAATCTTTATGTATTATGTAAACATTTAAATAATATCGTAATTTAGCGTATATTATGTACGTAGTACTAACATAAAACATGACGTAGTCTAACTGTGCACAAATTATATATAGAGCGTTGATTAAGTCTAACATATTATGCCTAACCATCTTCAAACAAGAAACTGTTCTCGACATCCTCGGACGATGCGATCTTCCCTGGAGATTACAAGAGCTACGTGGAATGTACGTGGTCTGAGTGCAACACCAAAGAGGCAAACCTTAGGTGCATACTGTGAACACTAACATCGATATTACATGCATTTAAGAGACTAAAGTAGGTAAATACTCAGAGCAATAACTACAGACAGGCCATAAGCTAGTACTCATGGAGCAAAAACAGGCCATATATCGGGGTTAGGCTTCGTAAGCGGACCAAGGGTCTTGACCCATGTCATTAGTTTTGGATACGTCAGTGATCGCGTTGCATCCATCGACCTGGATATACCTACACGAAAACACACTACCACTAAGTGTCGCATGGTCAAGGCATATGGCCCAACTACAGAAAAAGTCAAAGAGAATCCAGCAATATTAGATTCCTTCGATGCAGAACTGAGCTCCGCCATTACAATCCCACCTCGATGGCAACTGTTGTGTGTGGAGATTTCAACTCTAAGCTGGGTAAACTCGGAATTGCGGATAAAAGTCCAGGACTTGGCTTATGCATGAGATCGTATGGAGAGGTCACACGCAACAGCAATGGAGATGCACTGGTGGCATTCCTTACCTCCAATTGCCTATTTGCCACAAATACGGCTTTCAAACAGCCGGACAACATGGACCGGACACAATACTGATCGCAAAGCCCCAAAAGGTTCAAAGGCTACAGCAGCTGTCTTCAACCATATAGACTTCATATTATGCAAGACAGAAGCAAAACCCCTACTTCGGAATGCTCGTTCCTATGGAGGCACAGACCTCAATTCTGACCATAAGCCAGTCATTACACGCCTTCAGATGAACGATCGCGACCTAATATATAAACGCCATACCAGGGGCACGAGGGTAGAGTCACCTACAACCTACCCAAGCTCATCAGCGACACTGACACTCAAATGCCATACAAAAAGGCCCTCAGGGATCAAATAGCTAACATCGACGTCAGCTCCGATTCAAACGAAGCCCTAACCAAAATACTGAAATCTATGGAATCATCAGGTAACAGCACCATAGGTGTTCTTAAAAACAACTGAACTAGGTATACTGACGACCCTCTAGTAGTAAAACTGTCAGCAGAGCAGAAAGCGTTACGGCTGTGCATCTATCAATGTGGCCAAAGTGAAGACTGCACCAAAGATCTTGTTAGTCAACAGGCAGATTCCGTAGCAGAAGAAAGCACTGCCACGGATGACTGTCACAAAATGTTTCAGGTAGTCTGGGCCCTGTTACTGACTACACACCACCACTCACTGTACACAACTCTGAAGGACACTTTATCGGAACTTTACCAGGGAAAAGCCGAGGCGATTCAAGAATGGTTCAAGGAACAGTTCACTGACCAAGATGATGAGCCCTTGTAATCGTTCTCAGGAGACCCAAGGCAATTACTAACACCAATTAAAACTGCAGAAGTTGAGAAGGCACTTAAAGCCCTGAAAAATGGACATGCATCTGGACCTGATGTCCTGAGCAATGAACTATTCAAATATACAAGTGACACTATCTCAAAACAGATCACGCACGTAATCAATTCAGCTTTTATGCATCACATTCCAATTGACACTGTAGGCCAAGGCACACTTATTGCACTACCCAAGCCCAAGAATCGGCCCATTCTGCTCCTCAACAGCATACGGAAAATCCTATCCAATGTTACTCTATGCCGCATCCGAGACAAGACCGATGACTTCACCGGATCATGTCACCGTGGCTTCAAATGTGGATGGACATTGTATGGATGCAACGCATGCTTGTGTTGGCAGTCATGTCCAAACACTGGGATTTCCGCGAAATGGGCATTGGCATGTCACGTGCCCTCAACACAATTAAACGCTCAAGGATCCTAGATGTACTACGCCAGGCCAGTTTCAATGAAGATGAGCTATGACTAGTGAGACTACTGCTTGCAGACAACTAGCTGAGAGTATGGGTCAAGTCTGTAGAGACATCAATCGACTCCCAACAGGGAGATGTTCCATCTCCTTTGCTTTTCACCTGTTAGCTTGTTGCTGCATTGACATCCGTGCAGGAAAGTTCCACAAGACCAACCCCCCCCCCCCCCCGACCCACCCCACCCCCACCCCAGTGTTAATACTGGGTATGCCGCTAGAGAAGGAATATGCCGACGATGCAGACTTCATAGACAAGGAAAAGTAACCTCTTGACGAACTTCTGCCAATAGCTGCAAGTAAACGAAAGATTGAGAATCTCTTTATGAATGAATCTAAAACAGAGTTGACCCATATACCTATCTCCAAAGCATTAAACAAAAGAAAATGACTATCCACTTCGTGGCGGCGAACCATGGGGAAAAGTAAAATCCTGGGCTCAGTGGTTTGCAGTACTGCTGCCATTGCTGCATGCTGCGTCATGGGGAACATAGCTTTCCAGTCCTTCTGGAAGCTGTGGATTCGTAAATTAACGATGCCCATGACAAAAAGACTACCTTTATACAATTTCACTTCCTTGATCCTTGATGCTGTATAACTGTAACAGCTGGGTAGCTCCAAAGGCAGCTCTAGAGAAACTCGATACGTTCCACCACAAACATCTATGCACCATCACTGGGCACCGATCGCCAGACAGCATAATTTCCAATGATGCACTATACAAGATGTGTTATACGTTGCCGCCATCTGTAAAAGTCGCCCAGCAAAGATGGTCTCTATTTGCCCATGTGCTAAGGATGCCAAAAGACACACCAGTACAGAGAGCCTCGGAATTCGTCCTACTCGGATCCAGCAAATACAGAGCCCGAGAGGTCGTCATTGCATAGATCTGCTAAGCATGCTACGAGGTGACCTCAAGAAAGCAGGATTAGGTACACTCAATTCTTGAATGAACTTGAGGAACCTAAGGATGTCGTCTGAGAACAAGACACAGTGAGCAAAAGTGAAGAAGGACTGGTTGCAGCTGTAGGATGTTTCTACTACTACAGCGGCAGAATACAGATCTCATACATACATATTACTGTAAACATGCAACAGTGGTTATGAATATTTAGAAATATTGAATTACAGTAAAGGCAGTCATAAATGGCTACCTCAGTGAAGAATCAATTAGTGGGGAATAATCTGTTAATCATTTCACCGTTATGAACAAAATAAATGAAGCCTTTTATGGCGTAAAAGATCGTTCGTTGAATATCTTAAGATTAATTTGCCTGGAAACAAACAATAGATTTTCCTGTATGGTTGCCTTAAAATTGTAATTATATGGTTTCATCGGTGAAATGGATACTATTGGTCAGTTGTTATATGGTACGCTTTTGTTGCAATTATTTCTAGCGATGAAGGACTGGTTGTCTTCCTAAACACCTTTCTCTAAAGAACCAACTTCTTTGAACACCCAATGGCAGCCATTTTTATAAAGGGCTCTGCTATGCCATGGGCAAGCGTCTTAATTATATTATATTAGACATTGGGAAAGCTGAAGTAATCTAACTGAAACTATTCTAAAGTTCATCATCGTCATCATCATTGTCCGAACTAGTTATGTCCATAATGTTCTTGTATTCTGCATTTCACTGACATGTCTCAATGCAACGCATACCAACTGACAGCTACTGGCATAGTTCTCGGTCTGCACACTCATGTTAGTAGCATATACATAGCTTATAAGGCAATCAGTAACACATGCTATTAACGTAATTTTTTTATAATTGTCAAATAATGTTTTGCAAGATGGAATAATATGTGATGCAGACACTACAAATGTTGGGCATTATTCAGTCTTGTAAACGCTCTGCTGCCTTAATTGACGTTTGGTTGTCATATCTATCAAGGATAATAGTAAAACTATTACTACACATGATCTGTTAAGCAAGCATAGGGCGCTTTATTACAAGTTCACAGAGACCTTCACATATTTTATATAACTATCCACTTAATGACATATACATAGCCATACCATCTATTAAATGGGAAGTTGTTTCACTGAGTATTGTTGATGATGGGAAATTCTGTAATGCAGTGGAAATGGATTCCAATTTCTATGCAAGTTCAGACTTTGTAGTCATTGGGCCAACAACAATGAAAATGGCGAATGGACATCTGAAAGTTGATGTTTAACTATATCAGAAAGTTTAGCTTCTCTCTGTCTATAGATGGCTAACAAACTAGGAAAACGTCAAACTTTAATTGCTTGGTAGATCGCGATTTATTCATTTCATGCCAGTGAAAGTCAGTGGTTTAATGCATGCATTTGGCTTTCACCAGCTTATTGACTATGCTTATCTACAGGACGATCCTTGAGAAATTTTTGTTCTGTAGTTTTCTAGACTCGACACAGTGAATACGAGAATCTCCAACCTAGGACGAAGCACTAAGGCCAGTTGATAGGTTGATTAGTCTGCATATTTAGCTGGAATGGACACTGCCACTGTTATGAAATCTAAGATTTTGATGGTATCGGCATCATCCCTCGCCAGTCTAGCTATGCTTTGTCCCTCACATAATGCCTGGAATATAGCTGCATATTGTCCAGAAACATGTCTTGCGACGAGCCAACTTGTCAATAAGAGTTAAGCCGCTAAATCCTCATTGAGCTTTGCATTGACAGTTAATGGTTTCTTCTAATGCTTGATCAGTTGTGACACAGTTATATTTACTGTCTGTCGATCTATGAACAACAAAGCCACCACTTTCTAAGTGAGCATATGCCTCTGGCCCCTGCTTTTCTAACATCTTTTGTGGTATGTAAGCTGGGATACCCATATATTAGTTAGTTCTTCCTGCTGCTCTGATACATGGTATTGTCTCACAAACAGCATTACGGTGCTGGTGAAAGTTTGCATCTAGGCTAGCTCTACGTAAGCAGACGCGAATGCCAATAAACTATATGAAGTTTTTCCAGTAAGTGAATATCACAGGCAGGTGTTACCAATACGTCAAAACTCAACTATTGCCTCCACCAACTCCTCCATATGGGTATTACTATCTTCAAGGAGCTGTCTTGTGAGGTTGCCATCGCCATACCTCACTGGCACATACCTAGTGTGGACTCGACTAGTGCAATATAAAGCCACCTCACTGCTGCTATGGCTAACATCAGGGCCCATATACCTCTAGATAATTGCTTACCGGCATATGGCGTGATAGCACCTGGCCATAGATATCAGAATTAACAAGTATGGGAAGAAGTTCCCCATCAGCATACAAAACACCTATACTTACAACATAGCACATCACGAGGCCTATCTCACCATCCATCCCCCAGCCTCATGGTAACCTTTTTCATGTAGAGAAGGCGTCATAGTTGACATAACCTGTTGTGCGTTACTGTATATAAATAAATCTGAAACACTTTCTGGGGAAAGTCTTTATCAATAGCAGGCGAACATTATTTGTAGAAAATTACAATAAGCAAACTGTATGAAAAGAATTTATAGCAATAACGCAACAATTCATATGAAATGTAATGCTTCGAAGGACCACATTGAAAGAGTGTTTATCAATGAGAGATGTGTGATAAAAAGTTGATAGTTAGATGAATGGTAGACGGAGAATATAGAGTTATAATGGAATCTGGCCGTCTTGGTTCATTCAAAGAGTCCTAGCTTGCAAGACACCGTGGTATATTAGCAACAAAACCAAATGTGATGACAATTTACTTATATTAAAGAGATTAAGCTTTTCCAATAATGTGTTCATTTATTATAGATTTTACTGTATTTGAAGATCTCCAAATATCTATTCCCATTCCTCTATATGTTAGTAGTACTTGCTGTGCATATTAATCATTGATAAAGACCCGATTTATAAATATATATATATATATATATATATATATATATATATATATATATATATATATATATATAGTGAATGTGAGAGGAGAGCCACGATTAGGTGTATGTGAATCTTGGGATTCTTGTCCAGATGATGTGATTTCGGGGACTGGATTAGCCAGGGGATAAAACATCGAACGACGCATGCCATGCATTTTACCAGTGTCATTGCATGGACAGATCATCAGGATGATAGATTCATCCATTTCCAGGAAGAATTGTGACCCAGTTAATTGGGATCTTTATTGAGATCTGAGATCGTTGAGACCATGGTGCGTATGTACGTGCGTGCGTACGTGTGCATGCGTCCACGTGTGTGTGATTACTGTATTCTGCGGTGATAGTAGAAACACCCTGCAGCTGCAATCAGTCCTTCATCACTGTGTTTTTTCCTCAGCCAAAATATTTAGCTTCCTCAAGTCCATTCTTGATTTGAGTGCATCGAGTCCTGCTTTATTGAGATTTACAGATTTATGCAATGACGTCCTCTCCTGGCTTTATATGTGCTGGCTCCCAGTAGGGTGAATTCTAAGACTCTGTGCTGGTGTGCCTTCTGGCATCCTTAACACATGGCCAAACATGGCCTATATAATAAACTCTTTTCTCTATATAGATGTCTATGTATATTTAATATAGAAGATTATTTATTTTTATAAGGTTTGTCGTTGCATCTTTCGAGAAGTAAAAGAAATACATTTTTATATAACCTGTCTGTTTTTATTTCCTATATTACCGTGCTTTTCTTATGCTGATTGCCTTGTTCACTTACAAAATATCACATAACCTATGTAGCTTGTAATATTGCTTCGACATGTCCGAACAACCCATGTGATCGGAGTGACACCCTTATTCTCCCCATTATCCCCTAGAAAAATCTTCCTTGGAACTTTATTTAAGATTGCATTAGGCGTCCGGTCATAAATTGACAAGTTTCTATCTTGCATTGCAGTCTTCTAATAGCCATATATTCTTGAGCCGTCAGTTAGTTCCCTTACAGTAACCATACCTCATGAAAAGTCATGGTTTTGGCCGTATGCCTGTAGTCATTTCGACCTTCTTTAGGTGATTTAAGAATTACTTCCTATCGTTGTGACATCTATGCACTCCATAATGGGTCATTAAACAAGTGGTCATTTAGTATGTTACCATTTTTGGACATTTAATGATTCGTGAGTATAGACGATGAGTCCTCTTGAAGAACTAGCCTGATATTCAGCGACATGTTGTACTCATCCAACCGCAGTTCACTAATGTTTATGGTTGTGATTGTCGATAAGGCTTCCGTAACTAGTATGCTGGTAGGAGCAATCTTATGTAATAGCATTTCAAGCTGAACTTTCTCTCTGCCCTGAGAGACTAAAAGCTTTGTGAAAATGTTGCTAGATTGCTTGAACATACCATGCCATAGCTAGTCCTAATTTAATTGGTGAATACCATGTGAGAGAACTTCAGTTGTGATTGTACTGTTTGTATTCCTCCAAAATTGACTACGTGTTTTTGAACGGGCATAATGTTGAAGAATTTTGAATCTGCACTTGCGAATCTTTCTCAGTGACTATATTAAGGGGAGATGTAGTGTCAGGATTTCATTTTCATTGATTGATTTTTCCTAAACATTGTAGGATATAAATAACAATATGCCAATGAAATGCAATGTTGAATAAATGCAACTCATGTCCGTAGGTATCATATCTATCATGGGGAAAAGTGTACTGATGCTTTCCCAGGATGTGCTCCTTTGCGTACAGCTTGAATGGTCCCAGACCACCCTGGTTGTTTTTGCCGCAGTGACAAAGAAATCTTCCACAATATGTCCACGTGTTTACAGCTATCGGTCATATCGAAATTCGACTATCTTTCATAAAGTAAAGGCATTTGTTCTGATCTATAGTATGGAACCCCAATCTCCGCAATCTCCGCATCATGTATGTTATTGTTGGCCAAAGCTATCCTTGGTACTGCATGTTGTCGTCTTAGCCGCTGTGCAACAACTACAATCATACCCGTAAATTATGGTCAAAAGTACAAATAAAGTAAACCCATGTGTAGCTAAATATTTTTAATGGCAATATATCAATTTCAACAGATGAAAGCATTCCTTTATTTATCCTCGTGTAGTATAGACTTTTGAGTCATTGCGCGGTTGACTGATCAGACAACACAGTGAAATATACTACAACAATAAGTGAGAAATATCTGAGATTGTCCTAGCTTTTCTACTCACCTCCTATCCTTTCTACTCATCTCCTATCCTTTCTACTCATCTCCTATCCTTTCTACTCATCTCCTATCCTTTCTACTCATCTATCCTTTCTACCCATCTCCTACCCTTTCTACTCATCTCCTATCCTTTCTACTCATCTCCTATCCTTTCTACTCATCTCATATCCTTTCTAATCATCTCCTATCCTTTCTACTCATCTCCTATCTTTTCTACTCATCTCCTATCTTTTCTACTCATCCAGCATTTCTACTCATCTCCTAGCTTTTCTACTCATCCCCTATCTTTTCTACTCATCTCCTAGCTTTTCTACTCAGTTCCTAGCTTTTCTACTCATCTCGCTGCATTCCAAATCACAATCTACATACACATATATTATTATTTGTTATTTGTCTAAAATGAATTAATTAAATAAATAATTATTGTGACATCACAGCTAACGTTTGAAAACAATACACTATCATCGTGAAGACGGCGTAGATTACACTAACCTGTACATGCGGCGGAGCGCCAAGGACATGAGCGACCGTATCGTATTTTCTCGTATTTTCTTTATTACACTCAGGCCGTGACAACGGCATATGAGGATTATTTGTACATTGACAATGGCGGTAGAAATACAATATTATTATTAACCACTACAACAGTGGGACCGCTTGCATAATAATGATAACAACAATAATCAATTTATTAACTATTTTGGGCCACTTGCCCCTGCAGTGTTTCAGGCAGTATTAAAGGAGAACTAACTTCATATAATAGTTTTTCAGCTGATCTAACACGTCATTCGTAAACTATACTATAATATTAAGCTTATTATCATGCCGCTAAAGAAAGCTATTCAGGCTTGAGTAGTTTAAACGTTGGTACATGTCCAAAGCCTATGGTGGCTGTCATGCATTACTTTTCAACCAATCAGAAGGAAAAACTAGCGTATCTGCCTTGGTCAATACGCTCAGTCATAGCGGTGTCACATATAATTTGGCAATATGATATGAAAACAATCATACAAGTAAGCTGATGACTATTCTGAGACCAATTTGACCGGAAGCCGTTACTGCCATAGGCAATGACAACTTCCAATCAAATTATCCCCAAAATATTCACCAAGATGATTTGCATAATAAAGAATGTAATGCATTGGCACTTACATGTCACCATACACTATCGCTTGAGTAAACAAAATCACGGTGCTCACTGTTCACTGTTTACACCATGTTACAAAGCAAATGATTGTGATACATGTAAGGGAATGTAACAGGATGTGAATGATATGGAATCCATAAACTATAATCTATCGTATAATCTATCGCATTTGAGATGAGATTAGCATCGCTTTAACAATGATGACGATGGATACTTGGGTTGATAGATAACTCGGGTGTATGATTGGGTGAGAAGATGGATGAATTAGTCTAGCTGTTTAATTTTTTTGATGCTAACAAGTTTTTGGAGAGTTTGATAAGGAGCGGTTTATTGCATATTGCAAACAATCCTTTAGTTTTCTCGGTATTAGGGTTTTCTGTATAGAATCGTGGTATGAATTTCTGCCTTTGTCTATTGAATTTAGAGCATGAGAAAAGAAAATGCATCTCATCTTCTATGCAGTTGCATTCAGAACACAATCTTTCTGATCTGTCAATACCTAGCCATCTTTTGGATTCAATCGCTAGTTTGTGGTTAAGTGTTCGGAAATGACATAAGATAAGAGCTTCTCGGTACGGTAGGGTTTTTAAATATTTCTCAAAAACTATATTCTCTTTGATCTGTTTATAGAATGCCAGACGTGACGATTGGTTTATGGTTGCTTTCCACTCATCGGTATATTGTTGTTCGAGGACTCTTTTTGTTTTGGTGATTACTTGTGCAGTGTTTATTTCCTCCTGGTAGAACAAGTCTGCCTGACCAGTTATTTCTAGAATGAATTTGATGGTTTTAATCCATTTGATTTCAATATTTCGTTCTCTTGAGAATTCTAATGCTAAGTAGTACAGTGTTGATGACAGTTTCCCATACCCAGCGTTTACCAACCCCGCCCAGAACCTGACCATATTACATTTTATAGTTATATTGAGTGGCAGTCGGCCCAATTCGCCATATATCATGAAATTTGGTGTGGATTTCTTAAGGTGTAATGCATTTTTAAAGAATTTTGTTTGGCAAGTTTCTATCTGGCGATCATTTTCAAATCCCCACACTTCCGAGGCATACAGTAAGATAGGTGTTATCATTGTGTCGAATAAATAATTTTGTAAGTCTATTGGGATGTCATGCTCTTTTATTTTACTTAGTAAAGAGAAAGTGGCTTTGGTTGCCTGTTTAACGTTCCGAGTCCTACAGCTAACAAAGCTTCCGTTTTGTCTGAGACAGACACCTAAATAAATAAATTCATCCACAATCTCGATAGGGTGCTCTCCAATTTTAAAATGTAATTCTGTCCGCTGCTTACGTTTGGAAATTATCATGACTTTAGTTTTTGCTGTGTTAACATGCAGTTTCCAGGCAGTACAATAGTCGTAAAAGACATTTAAGGCGCGTTGCAGTGCCGTAGGAGAATCCGCCATGAGTATTGTGTCGTCTGCATACAGCAGTATTGCAAGGTAAAGAAATAGATTTAAGTAGAATTCTGCCTGTTGGGTTAATGAGCGAAGACCGGATATTCCGTGTTCTGTTAAATATTCTTCTAGATCGTTCAAAAAGATTGAAAATAAAAAGGGAGATAATTTTCTCCTTGTCTTACACCAGTGTTGCACACAAAGTAGTCTGAGTCAATATTATTGTGTGCGACGAATTACTTAATTGACTTGTACATGCTATATATAACAGTAAGGCATTTTCCAGTTATGTTAGTTTTAATAAGCTTATTCCAAAGGCCCTGCCTCCACACTGTATCAAATGCCTGTCGAAAGTCGATGAAACAACAATAGAGTTTCTTCCTTTGCGCAAATAACAGTTCTTTTATTAAATACAGAGAAAAAATATTATCTAGTGTAGACTTTCCTTTTCTAAAACCAGTTTGTGATTCAGAGATAATTTCATACTTTTCTGAATATTTATTTAGTCTTTTGTTTAATATCGAGGTGAACAGCTTTCCCATACAGCTAAGCAATGTTATTGGGCGATAATTTCCCGGTTCTGCTGGGCTTCCCTTATTTTTATATACAGGGATTATTTTTCCTATTAACCACACTTCAGGCATACAACCGCTGTCTAAGATTAAGTTAAAGAGTTTCTCATAGATATGAATCATTAGGTCTACAGTAGCTTTAATATATTCATTACTTAATTTGTCAACTCCACCTGCCTTCCCTTGTTTCAAACGTTTGATTTTTCAGCGATTTCTTTTTGCGTAATAGGTACATCGAGTTCCTTACAGTCGGGAATTTCAATTTCAGGGCTTATGCCGTCTGTTTCCGTAGATTCATTGACTGACTTATAGTAAACGAAGAGCTTATCTATCTCGATTCGTGTATCGTCAGTTTTCTTGTGTTTACTGTTAACTAACTTCCAGAAGGATTTTGTGTCCGTTTTGTGTAGGTTGCGCAGCTTTGCGTGTAGTTGTTGGCGCATGTCTTGCGAGTACCGCCTAACTGCTCGTTTGTACTGGTTGCTAGCCTCTTTAAGTCTTTGATAGTTGTTTTCAGTTTTGTTAAGATTATATCCTTTTCGTGCTGTGTGGTATAATTGGCGTTTCTGGGAGCATTCTTTGCCGAACCACGGTTGGTTATTAATTTTACGTCTACCTTGGTAGACGTTTTTCTTGCCGAATGCCTTTTGCGCACTGTCAATAAACAGATCGCTTATCATATTCATTATTACTTTGATATCTTCCTGGTCAGCTAATTCTATCTGGCTTAATTTTGTCTTAATTTGCTTAAGCGTATCAGAGCTTAGGTTTTGCACAAACATTTCTTTTTTATGTGGAACCCAGTGGATTCGTTTGTTGGTGTTCGCCTGGTGTTTATTATTATTATTATTATTATTATTATTATTATTATTATTATTATTATTATTATTATTATTATCATTGTTGTTGTCGTCGTCGTCGTCGTCGTCGTCGTCGTCGTCGTCGTTGCTGCGGTGTATGCCTATGTGAAGTGCGCAGTGTATGTCTGAAATTAGCGGGTCATAGTCGTATACGTCAAATTCTTGTATTATTTCAATAAATTTCCTATTTGCTATCATATAATCTAATACAGTTCCATGTCTACAGGTCGCTTTGCCCATTGTCGCATCTTTACCTAGTCTGCCATTTATAATGAAGACGCAGAGATTTTTGCACAGCTGCAATAACTTTCGACCATTGCCGTTCAGTAGTGCTTGACATTGGCTGTGCCTTTCTATAGGGAACCCATTGAATGACAATTTTTGGCGCTAAATGCTTCAAAGAAATATGAGAATTATGATATATTATTTAATTTCTTAGACTACATGTATAGGATAAAGTCGTTTTTAACGTTCTGTATGATTGATGTAACTTGATATTATTGTTTTAACAGATCAAATAAGAATGAACCTTTCCAAGTTTATCCATCCATCATATTACGTCATAATCAACTACGTGACGTGTATGCTGACAATCATGACGTCATGAATAATTCGATTAAGCCTGCCTTTAACACTTAATAGTCCGACACGTTGTACGAATTGTATGTCTTGGCTGTTTAAGAAACATGCTGCATAATATTTTGAAACTAATCTGACTGGGCGCTGTTACTGCCATAGGCAGCAACAGCACCCGGTCAAATTAGTTTCAAAATATTCAACAGCTTACCTGTATATTTTTCTGGAAATTGATGGTCAAGGAGTTCAGAGATTGTCGATCCCAACACGAGCGAGGTGTGGCTGGAGCTTAGATAGAGATGGGTGGGGCGGAGTTAAAATTGGAAATATCCATTATCAGCTAATGGATTCTGTCTATAGCCGCCATATTCCAATTGAACAAATAATAATAATAATAATAATAATAATAATAACAATAATAATAATACTAATAATAATAATAATAATAATAATAATAATAATAATAATCATTCGATCATTTTATACGAGGTAGTTGATTTTATGTTCTAGTTTATTAAATGCATAATTTATTAAGCGACATGCTTTCGAAATTAAATTCTAAGTATATATGTAACATTACCGGGTGTTCCTTGTACTCGTTCTTTGCAAGTTCTTTGTCATTAGTAGATCTACTAAGGAATTCTGTCTCAACCATTCCTGCGCTTACACTCTGGAGGAAGAGAACAATAGAGGAAATCATCATCATCATCAACATCATCAGAGAGAGAGAGGGAGAGAGAGAGAGAGAGAGAGAGAGAGAGAGAGAGAGAGGAGAGAGAGAGAGAGAGAGAGAGGAGAGAGAGAGAGAGAGAGAGAGAGAGAGAGAGAGAGAGAGCGCGAGAGGGAGGGAGGGATGGTGGGATGTAGGGAGGGAGGGAGGGAGAGAGATAGGGGAGTGAGAGAGATAGAGGATGGGAGGGAGGGAAGGGAGGGAGGGAGAGAGATAAAGAGAGAGGGGCGGAAGAGGGAGGGAGGTACCGTAAGTACCATATCATCAGTACCGTAATGCGAATATTTCTAAGACCCTCAGTTAAGGCTTTCACTGCAAATTTCGTGGCACAGTAGAAGGGAAGCTTACCAGTGCGGTGTCCAACGACACTGTCAGAATACAAATCAAAACCTTGATTTAGCCCCAATAAACATTTGGCAAGCTCCTTTGTAAAACGGAAAGTAACATGAAAATCTGGGAAAGACATAAAATTTGAACATTTAAAATCCGTAAGTCTTGACGGCAGGAATCATTTCTCACCATTATTTCGATCATTTATCGGGAAATGGAAGCTATCGCACCGGATACACACATCTCTCTAGTAACTATCAATTTTTGTCAACCCTGCCTAGAATTCTGTAATATAGCATTGCTAGGCCCACAAATCTGATTGCCCTTAGCGCTAGAATACATCGAATGTGAGCTTAATGTTTGCCAAAACAACGGCAATGCCTGCCTACCAATTACAGGCAAGTTAATATTACTACTCGCCTTTTTAAATGGTCACAGTTTAAGTTTGCTGCCTATGGCAGCAACAACGTCCAGTTAAATTATTCAACAGCATGTTGATTAAATAGTAAAGACATACAATTCGTAGAACAACGCTTATATTCCGTCAGTACTTAGTGTTCTTGACAAACCTAGCTACGCCATCCATGGCATAATTGAATATGACGTCATCCTACACGTCACGTAGTTGATTATGACGTCATTTGATTGATCAATAAACTGAATTTTCCGATTTCTTGATTGCATTGATGTTACACGCACGCACGCACGCACGCACGCACGCACGCACGCACGCACGCACGCACGCACCTGCTTATATTTATTATATGACCATCATCTACGCCCCGTTACTTCATGCTCTTGTAGGTTTCACGTGTGCATATCGACACAGCCAACACATTCACCTGTAGACATAAAGAAATGCTAGCTAGCATGTTCATGTAGAGGAGTCTAGAGAATTAAATGCCATTTTTGACAGTCGATATAAACAAAGTTCCCACTGTATGCTATGTTCGTACTTGTAGATATGCATGTGCCCTCTATTATCTAGAGGTGTTACAGTGTCACGATGTGAAAGGATGCCAGTGACCGTTAATGAACTATGCTAAATGGCCCACTACGTATGAATATTTAACATATCGATTCAATGATCTTTGAAGTATCTCTATTCATTATCATGACGTCATGAATGGCTTGATATAGTACATCTTTAACGCCTAATAGTCCGACACCTTTATATGTCTACCAGTTAATAAACATTCTATTGAATATTCTGAAGCTAATTTAACTGGGCGCTGTTGCTGCCTCAGGCAGCAACAACACCCAGTCAAATTAGTTTCAAAATATTCACCAGGTTTCCCTGTATAGTTTTCTCGAAAGTGATAGTCAAGAATTTCAGGGATTGATCGATCCCAACACGAGCGTGGTGTGGGCGGATCATCCACAATCAACATATCCAGTTTCTCTGTGACTATGAAGAAATGACAATCGTACGTGTGAGTTTGAATTTGACTAGTTTAAAGACAAACACTAATAAGCAACATAATGTTTATTAAATTGTAAATTCATCAAGGAGATACAATACTGTGCGACAGAACTTTCGAGCTTCATGATGGAGTCATAAACGTCTTCAAGATTAGTATGATGTAATTGATTATGACGTCATATACATGAGTGGCAGATCGGAAATCTCCCTCGTGTATTAAAATCACAGACATACAGTTATAGGCAGCTTATTCCCCGCTCAATGGCGGAGTTTCAGAGTTCAGTATTTTCAATACTCTCCAAATACTACTTTTGTCACTACTATTAAGTAGCAGAATAAATCCTCAGATTAATATATCCAATACAGTTTTATTCCTGATAAAAATATTTAAATTCACGTCATCAGCATCGCTTCACTTTCTCCTCCAATTACGGAAAGGGAATCCACTCACACTTGGAGGCTACATATGTATCTGATCGTCCAAGTGATTGTCAGTCAGTGATACACGGACACGCGCGCGCTTGCGTTTTACCAAACTCGCATAGCCGGCTATCGGGACAAGTCGTCCCATATTGAAACTCTATAATCTTTTCTATGTGGTTGTTTTAGATATTATGAAACTAGTAATAAGTACCTCCAACATATCTCTCCATTTCTCAGTTTCTCCAGATAGCAGTGTAGCTGTTTCTCGATGGGCGAATCCAGCATTGTTAATACAGACATCTTCGCCTCCATATTTCTTCTTAATCTCATCAAACATCGCCAGAATGTCCTCTTCTTTTCTCAGATCACACCGTATGGCATGCAAGCTCCTGGGCTGGCCACTCAGTTCATTTGTCAGTGCCTGGAGAGAGGAACAAACTGGTTTTATTTTTTATTTTTAGTTGCGACTCCCAACTAGTATAAGTCAGTTTGGTCGACAGTTACTCTGCCAATCAGTGTGTCGACTTAGTTACTCTGTCATTCAGTGTGTCGGCTTAATTACTCTATCAT
>JAVVLW010001110.1:0-25000 GCA_034401795.1 Chaetoderma sp. LZ-2023a
ACTGGGAATAGGCCGGGCGTCTTTGAATTTGATTTGGGTCTCTCCCAAAATGTCTATGGGCGAACCATTTACAGCTAATAACGTTTTAGCTTTCTTCAATGGCCTAGCATTTAATATGCTACGCCATATGTCCTTCCTAATCAAGGACGTACTAGCACCAGTACCAATTAATGCATCTACATACATACCTTGATTCTCGCGACCGTGTGGTTCGAACTCAAGCCGGATTAGAAATCACTCAGTCACCAGCGATCTCCTCCGTTCTCGTTTAACGGACTCCGTCGTCCACTACCCGCTTCCGCATATGAATGGCGACGTCCATCCACTGACAGGGCTCCTCCACCACCGTAAGAAAAACGGCCATACCTGTCAGTGTTTTCTCCGGTTAGAACGAATCCATCTCGGTCCTCATAATCATCGTTCATACGTGCTCAGCTCGCGAGATCCTTCCGGGTATTCCGTGAACCTGACCGTGGAGTGGTCTCGAGTCCATACACAATTTCACCGTTGTTAATCTCGTCGATCTCCATCGATTCTTCTTGACGATTTACTGGGCGTGGTCGCTTCACTGCTTGTCGTTGCGGTAGTGGTGAGGACATCGGACAATTGGCCTGGTAGGGGCCCTCCTGGTTGCATCGGAAGCATTTTACCGCTGGTCGGTCGTTCCGATTCGAGAAGCAGTTCCTGGCTATGTGTCCTTCACGTCCACACGTGAAGCAAGTCATTGGAGGACGTTTCTGTTGTGGTCGTGACTTCAGGGCAGCTCTGCGTTGGGGGTGGTTGTACGGCCTGCTTACATTCGCTTTTATAGTGTCCTATTCGTCCGCAGTTAAAGCAAGTTACTTGCTTTTTGGCGGCTGCCTTTGGCGTGGCTACTGGCTTACAAGAAGGCGGTTGCACTTTGCATTGCGGCGCGGCTCGTTGCTTGGGTGTCAGTGCATTTACGGTGCTGCTCTGAAGATTTTCTATTACGGCGCATAGGCGCTCGATCAACTTTGTCTGTTGATTTATCTGTCTTTTCATAGATCCTATAACGGACCACACATCTTTTCCTTCTTCTTCATCGATTATGTTTACCTCAATATCCTCCTCGTTCCCCCTTGGTGATATATGCATCGCCTGCAACAGATCGTTGCACCCTTCTTCTTCTTCTGTTAACTCCATTGCGCGCTGCACTGCATTGATCTTTTTCCTAACTATTCGACGCCCCATCCCTTTGTCGCTGAGCGCTTTTATGTAGGCGGATAATATAATGCGTCTATTATCCACATTTTCAGTCGGGTATGCGCGGGTAGCCATTTCTTTGTACCTTCTGTTAAAGGATACCATAGTTTCATTACGACGCTGTTTTACACTCTCTAGGTCATATTTGACTCTTTCATTTTCATTAGTGGATACAAAGTTAAGTGTAACATACTCACGTAGCTCTTCGAAGGTAACTGTATCCCGTACTTTGCCGACTATAAATGCATCTACTGCTTTGGAAAGCTGTCCTCGGGATGCTCGTGTCATTATATACACAGGGATCCCATCGAGGTGACCCTCGGTGGCCTCCCACACTCTTCGCGTCTCATCAAGAAACTGCCTCACCTCTTCTGGTATCAAACCGTCGCACGGCTTGACTCTCTGCATAAGCTCTCTCACTTCCTTCCGAAACACGCGGTTTCTTTCTCTTCTATCGCTCTCTATCACAATGGCGCTAGCCATCGCAGTTCCCATCGTTCTCATCGCCTCGACCGTCTCCAGTCGTAGCTCTGGCCCATGTTGTGGCGGATTTACTGGCGGTAACGTCAGATCTCCTCTATGTGCTGTGGCCATGATTCACTTATTGGTACAGTTCTAAATTACGTTATATAGTTCTAAATCACAATCTATTGATAGTACAGTTGTACAATGGCGCGTTTAAGATGCGGCTGTTCCTCACAATTTATATCTGTGGTGATCTTGACTATAGTACTCTCGCGATACTCCCTATGTAGTGTGACTTTAGTGTTCTGCGATTGTTTTGCTAGCTCAACAAATGTTTTTAATCGGTCCGCTACGTCCGTTAGAACAGTATTTACGGGTCTATCGGCGGACATTTTAAGGCTATCATAGTTATGATTGTACTCACAGATCTCGTGATGTGATGATGACTCTAGATCCTGGCAGACGAAGCCAATGAAGATTTTGGATCTCCGGGTGGTTTCTTAATTGATGATATTCTCTACTACGTCGATGGTAAGATTATGATGTTGAAAGGTTGCTGCGACAACCTCTTACCAAGGAAGCAGTAGAAGTATGATCGTCGGCTCGCCTCGTCGCTGGATGAATCGCGACGATATTTATAAGTGACGATCGGGCCTATCTGACTTGATGAAGATTCCCGGCTTCGGTGGAGTGTTTCTCTCCACTCTAGAGTCCTTACTTAATGAACAAAAACCAAACTCTTGTCTTGCTTTTGCAAGATGATAGTTTTAATGATGAAGCTACTCTAACTGTACAACTTTGAAATAGAAGACTTTGATAAATTCTAACTTTAATATTTCTATTCTCAATACGTAATGAGTACTGATACAATTTCTACTTTAAGCTAATGTAGCATCAGCGATGTCTACGGAATCCTGGTGTTGGATTGATTGATTCCACAAATGGCAAAGTGCCTTGTTTATTCTCTTCAGCAACTCTGAAGTTCTATACATATTACAATATATAGTTATATACATATCGTAATATTTATTCTTTGTTCTAATGATTCTTCTAGGTAGGTTATCTGATTTGATGCGATCTGTCAGCTAAACAACAACATTATGGAATGTGTTGTTGTAGCATGCCATTGTATGATTGACATATAGTTGATATACAAATTTCGATTGTGTTATTAATTCCTACAGGACGCTACAATGTCTCTGTCCTGTCCATTGCCTATCGTGGATAAGCCTGTAGGATATGAGAGTTAATAGGCACACGAGCTGTATGATCTCATTGCCAGCTGGTGTTGTTCTATTCTCGTATGAGAATCCGAATGCCTATCGTCATCAACTATAGTCAGTCTGTCGATTCTTATCCCTTGATTATTTCCTAAACTACTGATCCAAACGACTGCTGAATATTATAAAAGTTTGTGCTGATTCCGCAGCAACAACTTTTATCTCAACTTTTTCAAGATACACATCAACTCAGAACCGGAGGTTCTATTCTATTCAATTCTATTCTTTAAACTTTGATGCTAAATATTCATCCATCAATCCTCATCAGTTTCGCCGAAACTGAAACTGTACATCATCAGCTGATGTCAACCAGAGCTGTATAATACTTAACTAAATAATAATGCATATAGTAACTCGGTCCATTAGCTCACCTGGTATTTTCAAATATGAATTTCATTTAGGACTTACTTGTAAATATAAGATATCCAGCGGGGTCATGACTTCCCACAAGACAATCCCATATCTACAACATGTATTAATTCTTATTTTATTTACTGACGACTCTCCTGCACCGCTGTGCAAAACTGGCAACTTGTATATAAACCTAACGACAGGTTAAACGGTTAGTTCCACAGGACCCGGTGATGGGCGGCATACATATTCTCACTGAATTCTGTTAAAATGTCCGGGCATGATATTTAGATCTGCCACGCCCTTGCGGGAAGGACATTTACGGTGTGCATTCGTCTCTCTTGCCCCCACCATAACGATAGGAGATATGGCCTAATAATGCTTCCGTGAAATGTAAACCATGTCTTGTAATGTTTCATGTGGTTGCGAAGCAGAATGTCTGGATTCTCACCCGGTTTGGAGATCCCGCTAAATAAACATATATGAGCGCTGTCACAGTATTGATGTCCTTGGGCATCTGTTCTCCGTGACAGTCGTGTCTAATAGCTAAGTAGATATCAGCCAGTTGCGGCTTAAACTAATTCTTGTTCTGAAAACAACTAAACCTACTAATTCAGCATATTAGCAATCACATAAGATGGTAATGAAGGAATCCATCGGGAATCTTCCGTTCCATCTTCACGTAAAACAGTACGCACGCCTATAGACAAAATCTCAGTAGGTATGGTCTTTTCTTTCTACACCATTTTTATTTGAAATATTAGAGTGGGCCCATTTTTGCCTACTATTCTTCTCCCGCTTTAAGCCATGGCGACACCTTCCCGAGACGGAGGCCCGCGCGAGGCACTTGCCTCTCGCAAGGCTTCAGCGATGACAGTCCACGCCAGGATAATACTCCTCACCCAAACTAGCACTAGGAGTAGTGCCTACGTGAGGCACATCACTTTTTCGTCCGAGATAATCTTCTTCCTTTCAGCTTAGAGGTATAATAGCTTATATTAAGTTAAAAAGCTATGTCTCATGTACGGGAGCCTCCCTTGTGGGGATACCTCTGCGGACCTACGAGTCTGTGTGGTACCTCTGGGAGCCCCATGCTTAAAAGTTCATCTACCTCCCTCTATGTCTTGTATTTTCGTATGCTCTTATTGTAGTTTTATCTGGCATATTTTTCAATTAGTTAGGTAAACGCATTGTATAGACTTATATTTTTAGGTCACCAAATCAAATCTTGTAACTCCATAGATCACGAAATTGCTATGGACAGGCATACTGGTGACACAAACTCTTGGGATGAGACCGTTGTGTTTAATGTTCACGGCAATGGTCGCACGGCCCCACTGGAACGATTGAGTTCCACCGGCCTTAGGAGCTGGTTTTCGTTTCCCACATGGCAGTCTCGTTCAAGGTCCGTTACCCCGAGACCGGATGCTAACCAGCGACATCACTCGTCGTGCACTTATGGCGCGGCGGGTCGACATGAGACATCGGAACGGCCCGACACCGCCAGGCGAGCTACACGAGTGTACAGGGTTGGTACTCGTAAACACCTTTACTTAATCTGTTCTCGTTGTTCTTGGTACCCATCAGGACCAAAATAAAACGAGCCTTCTAGAACTGTTAACCATTTCAAAATACGAGTTATCTGCGAAAATCACCTTAAATTATCTTCGAAATATTGCTTTTGACGTCGTAATCGTGTGTATGCATAAATAGATCTAGAATGTTCTAGAACCTGGTAAATACGTCACTGATCTAGCTGCACGCTGATTGGCTGAGGCATCTGCCTCTGACGTCACAAGTAGTATAAAAGGGGTGTAAAATCGAGAATCAGGAGCATCGTCGGCATGGAGACCGATTCGTCTGGAGGACTAGCTGGAAGTGCGGGACTTGACAAGTGAACCGTATACTATTGTACATTTAATTATTATTTCCGTACTTGGCACTGATGACTAATAGGTACCTTGCCAGTCTTAGGACCGCAATTTATAATTTCTTTATTACTATGAATATTATCCTTGTTTACTGTGGGTGCTTTCAACTAGCTGCACCGTCTAAGTCTATCAATCTGTGATACTTAGTTACTTACTTTAATTATAATATACGTATTGTATTGGTTAGTTGTATATGGCAGGTAGCCATCCAGTTAATATGTTTTGTTTAATTGTGGAAAACTTTGGACCGCAGTACGCTAGGAAATACTATACAGCAGCATTTATATCCGCATCACTTATTCCCGCCATCATCAATTTTACACTGAGGTCACTGACTGTGCTCCAATTGTTTGAGCCCGGCATGTTACCGACTAACCTTACTATTCAGCTCGATAGGATAGTTTAAAGTGGTTAGAGACAATTTCCTCGTTTAGAGACATATAGTGTATGCCTCTTTTCCGGTTGTTGTGGTAGGTGGTAACCCTGCACTCTGGCACGGTTGTGTAAAATTGGTCAATTACCTATAAGGCCTCATATATATTAAGTTATTGTCTCTTTCCATGATCCACCAGCCGTATGGCTTTCTAATTGTCTGGATTCCCCATCAGCACGTTGATCAGATCAGACCCTGGATAACTATCAGAGGTTTCAGAGCGGTGATGGTTAAAGTGCTGATTTACATACATCCCCCCCCCCAACCACATATCTTCTGATACTTGTTATCTAGATAACCCTGCCAATGAAGGAAGCATTGTAAAAACATATAGTTATAAATGTGAGTTAATTAGTTTATTTACCGGCCCGTAGTGCATATTTTGGCATATTGGAATTTAACCCTAATGACAGGTCAACTATTAGATCCGTAGCACGCGGTGACGGACGAGATGCGGATTTCCATCCAATTCATTGCAGTGTCTGGATGAAGCATTGGAGCTCATCATGCCTGCACGGTTAGGATGCTCGCAATGGAGATCCGTCTCTCCATGCCTCACCATAACGACATGTTAGTAATCAAACTTGCTTGTGTGAAACGTACCCATTGTCCAGGTGATGCTTTATGTGGTTGCGGATCAGGGTAGCCAGATTTTCGTCGAATTCGAATGCCTTGTGTCGTAACATGTACGCATGCTGTCCTTGGAGGTAGATGCTATTCCAAAGCGACCTACGGGGAGCTGAGCGTCTGCGACCATTGGACAACTGTATCTAAAGATAGGTAGGAATCCCTGCCACTTGCAGCCAAAGCTAGTTTCCGTTTCTAACAACTAATTGGTAGGTTACTCTGTAGCAGAAGGCCCGCAAAAATAAAGTGGCATCTACCAATACAGTATCTTTGGAAATTACATAAGGCAATGGCCTAGGAATTTTTCGGAATTTTTTGGGTCACTGCACCACAATTAGGAAACAACACTCACACAGCTATGGTGGAACCCGACCCTGAATACATGATCGCCTCAGAATGCACGAGTCCCTGCATGATCGTGGACACCACCAATAAGGAACATATACCGTTCCGTGTATTCAATGGCACTGCGGACCTAGTAACACTCGAATCATGAGTCTGCTGTGGCCATTTGGTGGATGTGATACCACTGGAAACAGCCCCATCCATAACCACACCAGCAACAACTTCTGATGATTTGACAAAACACTTACATAACATATATTTGCGTGACACAGTAGGATTGATGCAACCCCAAAAACAACAAGTACAGAAATTACTTCATAAATATCGTGATAGTTTCTCAGCAGGAGACATGGACCTCAGAGAGATTCATCTAGTACGACACTCCATCGACACCTGAAAGGAAGTGGAGGCACACCAACAAGTAGAGGACATGTTGTGGACCGGAATAATTGAGCCATCAGCATCCCCCTGGGCCAGTCCCATAGTACTATCAGGCAAAAAGGAGGGATCTTTGCGGTTTTGTATAGACTACCACTGCTTTAATGATCTTAGCGTCAAGGACGCCTATCCACTACCAAGGATAGATCAGGCCCTAGATTCCTTATCCGGAGCCAAGCGGTTTTGCACCCTTGATTTAGCTAATGGGTACTGGCAGGTAGCCATGGATGAGGCTGACATGGAGAAGACCGCATTCGTTTGCAGAGACTGTCTTTTCCAGTTCCGCAAGATGACCTACAACTTGTGCAACGCTCCTGGAACATTCGAGCATCTCATTTAGCAGGAATTAACTACCCTGCAATGGGAAATCTGTCTGTGTTACATTGACGATGTAATCATCTTTGGTCCCTCATTTGAGTAAACACTATCCAATTTAGACACTGTGCTTTCAAGATTCGCATGGCTGACTTAAATCTCAAACCCAAGAAATGTCATCTCTTCAGACAGAGTGTCGAGTTCCTGGGACACGTCATATCCAGTGATGGAGTGGCTACCCAACCGTTAAAAACCAAAGCCATGGCGGAGTGGCAGACTCCTGAGTCTGTCACAGAAACTCGGAGCTTCCTTGGTCAGTACTATCACCGATACATCCATCATTTCAGTGAGATTGCATCACCCCTATTCAAGATCACCGAAAAAGATCGACCATTCGAGTGGATGAGTTAGGGTGAAGGGTCCTGCAGGGCGTTGAGGAACTCTTGACGACCGCTCCAATTCTAGCTCATCCTAACCCTGGCCTCGATTTCATCCTGGACACTGATGCATCAGCTTACGACATTGGTGCAGTTCTATCTCAGGTCACGGAGGCTGGAACAGAGCAGGTACTGGGTTATGGTTTGCGTACTTTAAACAAAACAGAGAAACATTACGCGACCACTAAGTGAGAACTACTGGCTGCGGTCCACTTTGTCAAGTATTACAAACACTTTCTGTACGGTAAATCACTCATTTACTCTCCGTATGGATCACGCCTCACTACGCTGGCTCAAAAACCTAAAAAATCCGGAGGGCCAGGTAGCGAGGTGGCAGGAATCCTTGCAGGCTTTAACTTCAATGTGGTTCATGGATCTGGCAAACTGCATAGTAATGCCGACGCCTTGAGCAGAATCAGGCGGGAGGATGAACGCGAAGTAGCCACTACCGTGACATATACAACACAGCCATCTCCAGTGTTCTCCAAATTGTGGTGTGCAGAGTAGAACACAGAGAAAGTCGCTCACGAACAAGCAACAGATGTGCAGACATGAGATATATATGCGTGGATCTAGGAGGGGGTACGTCCTCCCCTGGAATCTGTTACACCACTATCCACAACAGCAAAATACTACTACCAGCAGTTCCAGGAATGACATATGCATGATGGTGTTCTCTAAATCAATAACTGTATAGTAATTCCTGAGCATTATCGAAACACTATTTTAGAACAACTACGCAATAACGTGGGCCATCTAGCTGTTGAGTGGACATTAACCTGGATAAAACAGAAATTCCACTGGATCGGGATTCGCGATAGTGTAAAGGCATGGGTCGGCAAATGTGTCCCATGTCAAAGACGCGCTGTTGGCCAGCACCACTCCATACCTCTTAAGATTAAGATTGTGGTGCACCATGGGAGCGAGTGGCTATTGATGTGCTCGAAGCCTTGAATATGACGGATGAAGGAAATAAGTCCATCCTCATATTACAAGATTTTTTACGAAGTGGGTGGAAGCATTTGCTTTGCCAGACCAAGAGGCATCCGCAGTAGCAGAGGTCTTGGCAAGCAATATGTTCTGCCGGTTTGGAATGCCCTATGAGATGCACTCCGATCAAGGAAGTAATTTTGAGAGCCGGCTGATCTCAGAGCTCTGCAAATTGTTTCATATTGTTAAGACCCATACGACTCCGTATCATCCCCGCAGTGATGGTATGGTCGAAAGATTCAACCGTACACTGGCGGAAATGTTGACGAAGGAAACATGCCTTGATTGTAGAGATTGGGATCTATGACTCCCATATGTGCTCATGGCATACCACACTTCAGTACATTCCAGCACGGGTTATACCCCTGTGCAGTTAATGTTAGGCCATGAATTAGCCTTGCCACTGGATCTGGCCATGCCCAGGATTCCGGTGGAGAAAAATTCACCATCTCTGTACCTAGAGCTCATGTGGCAGTGGATGGAACAGACCCATTAGCTAGTGAGAGCAACTTTATCCACTGCACACCGGCGTCAGAAAACATGGCATGACCAGCGGGTGCATGGAGATGCGTATGAAGCGGGAAGAATGGTTTGGGTACATGATTCGTGATGTTCTGCAAACGTGCCGAGTAAACTAATTTACCAGTGGAAATGCCCCTATGTGGTAGTAGGTATGACGTCGGACATGACCTACCGTAGCCGCACTTCGGATGGCCTGACCTCAGTCATCCACTTCGATCGACTTAAACCTTGTGTCAGTGATGACCCAGTGCCAGAGCTCGTGCTGGGTGTTTCATGTGACATTGGTACCCAGACAAATACCTCTGCGGAAACAAGTATTCCCGATGTTAGTCCAGAGCACTGCGGTGCCAGTTCAACCTCTCTTCCACCATGCCAGGAGTCCGGTGAATGATCAACTAATGCTGAGGATGATGACGAGATACGTACTCGCCCTCTCCCTCCTCAGTGCGGGTCTACTAGATCTGGAAAGTCGTATCTGAAGACTTTCTCGTTTGTGTTGTCCATGGGGAAGGACGGAAAAGTTGTTCCGCCAACCTCTTCCCACTCCCACCCACTTCATGCTATACCCCCCCCCCCCATTATAGAGTACACCCAAGTGGAAGCTGAGGCCGCCCCAGGCCATGCTTCTTGTGGGGTGGAACATGTAATGAATAGCATGGAAGGGAAGAGGCCGGATGAGGCATTGGCTCGTTTTGAAGAACAGCAGAACTGCATAACTCGGTGTACCCGTCCATGCCCCCAAAACGCACACCTACTCCCTGCCAATGGTGCTCCCCATCCAATCGCACCGCCACCGCCCCATCTCCAACACGCGTCCCTCGTCTATGCACCAAGTTCGGACATCATACGTCCTGTCCACTTCACACTCCACTCGTCATCTGTAGACCGTTAATCTTCAGATATGAGAATCCGCTGTTACAGAGGTGGCATCCCGCACCGCAGCAACCAACACACCGGACACAGAAATCCAGGAGCACACAGAACACACTTGCCTGCAAAGCTGGATACGTCAATTCACCTTTGTGCGGACATCACATACACATCCGGTTATAGGGAAGATTTAACGGAGACATTCAACATCAGCATCAACAAAGTATAGCAAACACTTAGCGTTTTAAATCCAAAAAATCGAAATCGAAAAAGTTAGAGACATATTTTTCCGCAACATTCCCTCCCACACAGATGCGGGAAGTGCATCACTTTCCACGATCCAGACTTTCCCACAACCGCAACAGGCTCGGCATTCACCGGCGTGGAAACCTGGATATGCCCAATCCACAATACACCAGCATCACACAGCAGCCCAGACTTCGCTACAACAGTACACTACCGCCATCAACACCAGTCAACATGTTCCGCAATCACCTTATCCAGTTTATGGAAAAATGATCATATGGAAAGGAGCAACACCGCAGCCATCTACAGTACATGCTATGGGGGATCCCCCTTCCCCACCCATCCCATCCCACCCAACCCCCTGAAACGTCGTATGGAAACAGCTAAAACTTTATACATCATTCACACGTAATAACAGTCAATATTATTAAGAGAGCGAGATACCCGCAGTCTGTCGTCCATCACGAGTAGGATTTTGCTACCGAAAAGTTGAATTCGATAATGGATTGATTCAAGTTACGACAGCACCTTTCATCGTCATCCGTGCTCTAAAGTAACTCTGTCCCACCTACGGGCTCGGCGATTACAGAGCGAAATACATCATGTCCGATGAAGTTGACACCACACTTCAATTACCTGCCCCGCCCAAAGGTAATAAAAACATCACACTTCACAACAGCACAAGAATCATCCACCGATAAACAGCCACGCGTATCAATGAAAATCATCAACACGACAGAAACATAGACACTCAGATTGACGGTATTCACCATCTCCATACGACGGAATTGTAATTGTAAACCCACAGAGGAGGATGCTTGGCAGTCCGCCCACCCGAAAAACACAGTCCAGCTTGGCGGAATTAGTAAACCTAATTTCCGCAAGACATGGAGCTGTTTAAAACCAAACAATAATTATATGCAGCTATATTGTCCTAATCTTGATTAAGAACACCATCGTTCTACCGTGTATACAAATCACTAACCCACGGGCCGATGAAGTGGCATCAAAACTTCGACAGTATCATATATGGGAGAATTTCAAATATTCTCTTACCTACATATTCCCGCACAAGATCAACACGGGCTGGAATACACTTATTACAGACAAACCACCGCCACATGTATAAGATCGCATGCATACAGGGACGCTGTTTCGAGGAACAGATTTTAAAACATATATTTCCGTCTTCTGCATCAACAACGAATAATCAGCACATCAATACTCCGCCATTACGTAAATATTCCAATCAACCACGTGCTTTCATAACAGGAAACCACGTGACTTTCACTTCTATTTCCAGTAAATTGGATCAAAGCCTTTAAACACAAGAGCTGCCCAAAACGTGCTTCTACCACAGCATGATGGAAGAGGCGAGAGGGGTCAGTCAGGGCAATTGCCGCCGATGTCATCACACTCTCCCACACCCCATCGAGTGCTCCAGCCTGAAGTTAAAACAGGCAAGTTTATAAGCATCCAATCTGATAAACCGCTTCAAGCTAATTAAAAGGTGAGCTTCCACGGGAATAAGTAGTTCCAAGTTTTTACATTGAGCGGAGACTTGTTTTTACTTTGAGTGGAGACGAAAGTGACACACCATCCTTCTTCTATTTATAATCACTCCCTTTACACAGGAGGAATATTTCGTCTGACTCCAGGTTGAAATAAATCTAAACTTTCCTTATAGGGCGTGGCCGAATCACCCTAGAACTTTCGGGTGTGGTCATCCACCCTCCTGTGACGTCACCAAAAAGTATAAAAGGAGGAGATCGCGCACTGAAACTTCGTCTTCCCGTCAAACTCGACATAAGGGAGGAACAAGCATTAGTCTACTTTCGTGTCACAAAACAAATTCTGCTGTTTTCTTATTATTTATTTATCACTTCTATTAATATTACTTGGCCAGTAAAAGTATGAAGAGTTAGGAAAAATAGCTTAGGTTAGGTAGTCCACACCGTTATCAATAAGCGGAAATAAGATGTCACTTGCCGAGGATCTCGCCTTGTCCGACAGCTCAGAAGAGTCAGCGCCAACTCATCCCGGAAAGAAGTATCCGTGTACAGCATTACAGCTCAATGGACAGCCGCGTAAGCTTGCGTTTTCCAGCAATTCGGATGTGACGCTTCATATCAATCATGATCATCTTTTTCAACGTGCATTCTGTACAGACTGCAAGTACCTTTATACAGCCACACGTTACGGTGTGCCGCGCGTGTTGACGGATAAGCATCGTGTGCTAGTAGTAACATTACAGCCTGCTGAACAAAGTGAGAATGTTGAAGCGCTAGCCGCTCATTTTGAAACTAGACTTCTGCTTAATGTGCTTCCTATGGGAAAGATGGCCAAAACCAAGTGTATGAAACAGCGACACCCAGTCTTTCCACCTTACAGACCAGCAACAGCAGCCACCGCATCCACAACATGACATGCACTAAGTCATTATGTAACATTAGCCAACGTCACGACGGAGTCACCAGCACGACCAGCACTGGCAGCACCTGCAGTAATGGTACCAACATCGCCTGCAGTTTCCACTCCGGCAGCACCCACAGCAACTTTACCGTCCGCATCACACGACACCAGCCTCCGCATCTGCATCCGTAATCGGCCGACGAATTTCTGTGGTTATTTCAACACTGGGTTACAGGATGTTTCAGACAGCTCTAAATCTCCTTGTAGTCTTATTATCGATGAGAAGATCCGCCCTACGGAAGCAGCACTAACCACCATCGTATCACGAAGCAGCATCACATCACACACGCACTGCTGGATCACACTACTACGTATCCAGCAGTTCGGAAAGTAACTACATCGGATCGTCTTTACGCCAGAAAGAAACGCCGGAAGTGCACACAAATCCAGAAATTATCTGCCAGCACCGCATCAGCATCTGCATCAGCATCCGCATCAGCAAAAGCATCATCGTTTCTGTGACCGCTCATTCAATTTACGGCACACAGTCCACCCTCAGCACGGAAAAAAAATCATGACTTCAACAACAGCAGTAATGTCCACAGTCTCCACACGGCCACCAGTTCGCACATCACCGTTAATCATCTCCGCCACCACCAGTGCTTCAATGGATACGTCCGCACCATCTTCCAGCTATAGTATTACCGAGCTAGGCCTGCTTAGTAGTGCTATATCGGCAGCGGAGGACCATCCGCTGCATCCATCCTGTATGAGTTGGGGCACCCAGAAACGCTGGGGAAACTTCACAGCGAATGTTTGTTGACACTACTGTCGAGGTTGCAGCAGGATTTATCAGTAGTTGTGCTGAACACAGAACTTTATTATTATGTTTATTTTTTAAATCTTTTTCTTATTATTATTATTATTATTATTATTATTATTATATATGTTTTAACAATTGACACCCAGTCCCTAAGCTGACTATGGTCATCCTACACAGCTGCGCAATATTCTTGCATAGCTGTGTCTCACATAAAATAATCGCTGCAGATTCCTGTGTTGTAAACACGTCGTGTGCGACGTAAGTACACAACACACCATAGCGAATATGTCATAATCCTGTCATGCAGTCTCAGCTACGCTGGGGCCGCCTGATGAACTCGTCTTTTTACTTTGTTATTATTTGCTATTTTTCTTATTATTTTAGTTCCCGCATCAGTACAACGGGATGAATTGTGGGGTAGCGGAAGCTACCCGTGCGGGTCCACATTAACAGGCCACATTATATTAATCAGTATACACTTAGTGCATCCCTTTATTTACCCAGGATGCACTTGTAATTAGCATAATCTGTGATACTCTTCTCGTGTATAGTTATGTGATTAATAAATATTTACATTATATAAAAACTGTATTGCAATTGTGGTACGTTGGAGCTTGGGTGTTCTCTGCAGAAAAATGATTATCCGCACCCGAGAGAACACTCATGCGAGCTATTGTTTAGGTGATCAGTGATCTAAATAATAAAAGTATGCACGCACCAAGCATTAAAAACAAAACATACAAAGAAAAGACCGTGAAAAATAATTCCAGGTAAAAAATCAAAATCAATGGTATGCCTCCCTCCCAAATGCTTTCACACCCTATGTGCTCTTTCTTATGAACACACGTCTTTTGCATCACACTCCTCTCGACTACGTGACTACTCGAGAAGTCTATAATTCCCGCCTAGCGCGCTCCCATGCGTTCGATCCGCTATGCATGATCGTTTGCCATGGGTGTCAAACTAGGAGCGGGTGGTGTAGCGTTGACCGACCGGATGGGTATCAGCCGTCCCAGCAAAGCTGGGTATGGAACGGCCACTCCGGACTCTCTCCAAGCGTGCCCCCCCCCCCAACTGGGTAGGATAGTATGCGTACATAAGCCCTGCGAGAGGTTTTCATTAAAATCGGCTAAGTCCGATAAAGCGTGTGGTGCACATGCTCGTGTGTCAGAGCATCCCTGACAACATGCCACGGAATTGGGAGTGAGTGCATACCTATAGTGTACCGAGTTGGTACTCGTAAAAACCTTTAATTAATCTGTTCTCATTGTTCTTGACGAGCTTTCTAGAACTGTTAACCATTTCAAAATCGGCCCAGAAATGGCTGAGTTATCTGCGAAAATCCCCTTAAATTATCGTCAAAGTATTGCTTTTGACATCTTAATCGTGTGTATGCATAAATAGATCTAGAATGTTCTAGAACGTGGTAAATACGTCACTGATCTAACTGTATGCTGATTGGCTATTGCTCGGCCGCTGATTTGCTGAGGCATCTGCCTCTGATGTCACGAGTATTATAAAAGGGGTGAAAAATCGAGAATCATGAGGATCATCGGCGTGGAGACCGACCCGTCTGGAGGATTGGCTGGAAGTCTGGGACTTGACAAGTGAACCGGAACACCAACGGAAGATACAGAACATCACCGCGGTTCCAAGCGGCTTTCAGCCCACCCGCACCGGATAGCAGTTCTTGGACTTTCCGCGTTACAGAATTTTGGATGCTCCCGGACGGCCATCTTGGAGCAAAATAATTAAAATTATGATTCCCACTTCCGAACTTGTCTAAAGGGAACACCTCTGTGGAAAGTGCCATATGGGCCCGGGATGTAATTCTATGGAATGTAGAGCTACAGTGATTCTTGGTGGATGACTCGCCGGATCTGCCAACCATGCTGAAAAGTGGACTTCAGTTTCCACACTGCATGTCGTGTGTGTCTTAATTAACTTTTTGGCCACAGTCTGGTGGAACTTTGCTGGGTGCATCGCAGGAGCTATGCGACACATCCTGCACCGTGTGCCAAGTTATGTAACTGCTTAATATTATATACAGCCCTCTGGTAATGGGCAACCTTTAACTTTACTATTTCCATCGCCGGACGGATAACTTTCTCACTTCCGAATAAATTGTAGACTAGTTACCAAGACTATCTAATAGACATTTCTTTATTGCTTTGTTTCACTGTCCTGAGTGTGTACCGTGTCCACCCTCTCTGGAGGAGTCAGCTTGTGGAGACCAGCCTGCAGAAACCAGCTGCGGAAATCTCTCCAGCTTCAGAGAATGTGTCGACTTGTGGTATGAATATGTTAGCACCTCAATTTCATATAACATAGTAGCCTGTTCCGTACCGATGACTATTAGGTACTCAAGTAACTATACTATTGTACATTTGATTATTATTTCCGTACTTGGTACTGATGACTAATAGGTACCTTTCCGGTCTTAGGGCTGCAATTTATAATGTCATTATTACTGTGAATATTATCCTTGTTTACTGTGGGTGCTTTCAACTAGCCACACCATCTAAGTTTATCAATCTTACGTTAATTATAATCTACTTATTGCATTGGTTAGTTGTATATGGCAGGTAGCCATCCAGTTAATATGTTTTGTTTAATTGTAGAAAACTTTGGACCGCAGTACGCTAGGAAATACTATACAACAACATTTATATCCACATCACTTATTCCCGCCATCACCAATTTTACACTGAGGTCGCTGACCGTGCTCTAATTGTTTGAGCCCGGCATGTTACCGACTAAACCTTACTATTCAGCTCGATAGGATAGGTTAAAGTGGTTAGGGACAATTTCTTCATTAGAGACATATAGTGTATGCCTCTGTTCCGGTTGTTGAGGTAATGCAGCCCCGCACTCTGGTAAGGTTGTGCAAAATTGGCCAATTACCTATAGGGCTTCATATATTTCAAGTATGACTCATTCCAGGATCCACCAGCCATATGGCATTATAATTGTTTGGATTCCCCATCAGCACGTTGATCTGATCCGACCATGGGAAACTATCAGAGGTTTCCGAGCGGTGATGGTTAATGTGCTGATTTACACACACTTCCCCCCTTATCGTCGGATACTTGTTAGCTATATAACCCTGTCAATGAAGGAAGCACTGCGAAAACATATAGTTATAGATATGAGTTAGTTAGTTTATTTACCAGCCCACAGTGCATATTTGGGCATATTGGAATTTAACCCTAACGACAGGTCAACTGTTAGATCCGGAGCACGTGTGATGTACGAGATGCGGATCTCCATCCAATTCGTTGGAGTGTCTGGATGAAGCGTTGGAGGTCGTTACGCCCTCATGGGAAGGATGCTCGCGATGGATATCAGTCTCTCAACCCCCATCATAAAGACATGTTAGTAATCAAACTTGCTTGTGTGAAATGTAGCCTTGTCCAGGTGATATTTTATGTGGTTGCGGAGCAAGGTAGCCGGATTTTCATCGAATTCAGATACCTTGTGTCGTAACATGTACGCATGCTGTCCTTGGAGGTAGATCCTATTCTAAAGCGACCTACGGGAAGCTGAGCATCTGCGCCCATTGGACAACTGTATCGAAAGATAGGTAGGAATCCCTGCCACTTGTGGCCAAAGCTAGTTTCCGTTTCTATCAACTAAATGGTAGATTAGACTGTAGCAGAAGGCCCGCATAAATAAAGTGGCATCTACCAACACAGTATCTTTGGAAACTACATAAGATGGTGGCCTGGGAATTCTTCGGAAATCGTTCATCCCGTCTTCACGAAAACCAGCATGCAACACCTTAATAGTAGCTTCACTAGGAATTTCAGCACCCAGCATTTTCTGTTGAGCAAAGGAGTGGCCCTTGTTGCCACCTCTTTTGCTCCGCTTCGTCGTTGAAGGCATTTTCCTGTGATGGTGGCCCGCACGAGGCACTTTCCTCTCGCAACAACAATATTTTCTTCGTGTGTGTTAGGGGTATATTAGCTTATATTAAGTTACTTAGTGACTTCGTTGCGGATGCTTCTCTTGCGGGGATACCTCTGCAGATTCAAGAACCTGTGTGGTACCTCTGGTGACACCACGTAGAAAAAACACCAGCTAGCTCTATATTGTGCCTTATTGTGTTCATTTGACTGTCAAACGAGTCACCTTGTTTGTATAGTATACTGTATGTTAACATTTATACTGTTTAATTATACATTATTCCATAACTCTAAATTAGTATGGATAGGCATACCGGTGATACTAATACTTGGGATGAGACTGTGTGGTTCAATCTTGGCGGCAATGGTCGCATGGCCCCACTGGAACATCAGTGTTCCACCGGCTCTAGAAGTCGGTCTTTGTATTTCTCAGAGAAACATCATACGGGATCCGCAACTCCGAGATCTGCAGCTAACCAGCCATCCCGGTCATCGTGCACTTGCAGTGCGATTGGGGGAAATCTACTAGCGGACCAGCGAGCTACACATGTATCTTATAACTGTGTCTCTAATACACATAAACATATACTACAATAAAAACATCAAGGTGGCGGGCTGTGTAGAATAATTAATAAATTAATCCTTTAACAATTAAACCTTCAAGAAGCAAGAGTTTCTATCGCGGTCAGGAGACATGCCCGTTTTCAGACCAAGAGAAGACCAGCCACGAACTTTTACCAGTGAAATGACATGCTAGCTAACCTAACCAGTCATTACAGAATAGAAATATGTATATACAAATCTGAGTGCAAGATGGTACATATCAGTGGAATATGTTACAATTTAACATACTCTTAATAATGAAACCTTATCACAAATTTAAAACTCAGAGAGAGAGAGAGAGAGAGAGAGAGAGAGAGAGAGAGAGAGAGAGAGAGAGAGAGAGAGAGAGAGAGAGAGAGAGAGAGAGACAGAGCGAGAGAGAGAGAGAGAGAGAGAGAGAGATAGAGAGAGAGCGAGAGAGAGAGAGAGAGAGAGAGAGAGAGGAGAGAGAGAGAGAGAGAGAGGAGATATATATATATATATATATATATATATATATATATATATATATATATATATATATATATATATATAGAGAGAGAGAGAGAGAGAGAGAGAGAGAGAGAGAGAGAGAGAGAGAGAGAGAGAGAGAGAGAGAGAGAGAGAGAGAGAGAGAGAGAGAGAGAGAGAATACTGGGGTAGAGCTCTTAGACAATTTCAGGGTATGCAAACAGGAAAGCTGTTAATGTTTGGAATAGATCTGAACCTTTCCGTTTTTAGCTATGCCCCGCCCACTCTAGCAAAAGCTCCACCCATACCTCGAGCATGTTGAGATCGATCAATCTCTGAACTCCATGACTAGCAATTTCCAGAAAACTATACGGGTAAGCCGCTGAGTATTTTGAAACTAATTTGACTGAGCGATGTTACTGCTCATGGTGGCAACAACGCTGAGTCAAATTAATTTCAAAGTATTCAACATAATGTTTATTAAGTAGTAAAGACCTACAATTCGTACAACTTGACTGCCTATTAAGCGATTATAACTGTATATCTCGTGTCAAATTAATTAAACAGGAGAGTTACATAACAAACTACAGTTCAGTCATTACATTTACACGTTCTAAGTTAATCACATGTTTTATTATTTTAATTAATTCATTTTATGTATGGTTTATATTAACTTTAAACGAACAGGACACCAAGTACATGTCGCATACAAACACAGGACGTAGACAAGTTAAATACAAAATTAATACATGTCTAAGTAGTGGTGATGTTACAATACAACACAAACATTTATATTTTTGGTTGACTTTGATTATACAGTACACCTCGGAAATAACCAATGCATCGCCACAGTAAAATAAAAAACGTTCTGTTGAATGTGTTGAATATAACTGAATTGGAAGCCACTGTTACCATAGGCAGCAATGTCTTCCAATCCACCCACATTCAAAATACACAAGAGAACGTTTCTCACATTGATTTTTCAATTATTCTAACAACAAGGTACTGATTTTGTTTGGAAGTATGTCAGGTTATCCCAGAGCTGTACTGTATTTGTGCAGTTGATAAGATGTTTACATGATGCTGGCTAGTGGGGAGCATCTTTGGACAAGGGTGGGGAGGGGGAGGGGATGGGCACGGTGCTCATTCTCATTGTCATACAGTAGTTTGGTTTTATGGTGACATAAAAAAGAATAGTTGTTAGCAGTTGGAAACATCCAGTCATAGTGGGTAGATTGGAGTGGGTATGATGTAGTAGTAGTAGTAGTAGTAGTAGTAGTAGTAGTAGTAGTAGTAGCTAGTAGCTAGTAGTAGTAGTAGTAGTAGTAGTAGTAGTAGTAGTAGTAGTAGTAGTAGTAGTAGTAGCACTAATATGTGTTAATTAAGTAATCCTTTATTGTTTTCTTGAATGATTGCGTTGTCAGTATTTTGTTTCCTGTTTAGTCACTTTAATGTTATTCCATAATTGAGTGGTTGTAATTGATATTCTATGTTTTCCCATGTCTGTGCGTGTGTATTTTTCATGTAGTTTGTATCTGCTCCTAGTGTTAGATTGGTGGATGTTAATATTGTTCACAAAGAAGGGGGATATGGATTTAAGTATGGTGTTGTGATGGACATTTTTCACAATAGTTAACATTTGGGATTTACCTATGTCAATAAGTTTGAGTAGTTGTTCTTCTTTAACCATATCTTGGCCTTCTGCTGGTCGAGAAAATAATTTAATGCTCTTTTTATGGAGACTTTTAATTTTTAGATATTTTGTTTTTGCAGGTGTTAGTCCAAACAGCATTGCAGTATGTGAGGTGCGGGAGGATTAAGGTGCTGTACAGTGTTTTAACCGTGTCATGTGGCATATATGGTTTTAATCTTTGGATGACACCTATTCCTCTTGCTACTTTCGCAGCAACTGTCTCAATTTGTTTGGCCCAGGTCAGATTTTTATCTAAATATATTCCTAGAAACTTTGCGTACTTTAAAATTTCTTTTTTGTTGATATAAATTTTTGGAATATCTTTATTTATATGTTCTCCAGATTTTGAAAATAACATATAGTTTGTTTTATCCACATTTGGCAGCTTAATTAACGAAAACCAGTTGCCCTGTAGGTTGGGCTTAGAATACACCTTCCGTATCCTTTGCGTGTCGTAAGAGGCGACTAAAGGAGGTAAGGGTGAGGTAACCCTAACAGAAACCTCGGGTGCTGAAGACGGAGGTTCCAGGCCGCACGGCGCACTCTAATAAACCATGGATCCACGCACTTAACGCTTATGATCATGTCGATAGTCACTTACAGGACTGGCCGTATGATCAGCGAACGAAAAGAAGAAGAAGACGAAAACCAGTTAGTAATTTCTTCTATTTCCTCATTTACGGTTTTGTATAAAGTTACATCTTCGTCAGAGCAAAAGGCATTGGTGTCATCAGCGAACAGTATTAGTGACATGTGCTTGCATATATTCGACAGATCATTCATATACAAGAGGAACAGCAGAGAGCCAAGGATGGATCCCTGAGGAACACCGCAAGTTAGTCTCCTATTTTCAGATCAAGTTGCATTAAATAGCTAATAAGCCGATTATACATAAGTCATTCCTTTGATTTGGAGAAAAGTGGAAGTGTTGAGACAGATCTATAGTTTGTGAAGTTAGATGAATCCTTTGCTTTGCATATATGTGTTATTCGTGCAGCTTTTAGTTTAGATGGAAAGATGCCTTGCGTGATAAATATATTACAAATGTGGTTGAGGGTGATTAGTAGGTCTAATGTGTAGTGTTTGAAAATACTCCACTTAAATTCATCGATGCCAGCACTGTTTGCAGGGTTTAGTTTGTTAAAAATGTAAAAAATTTCTTCATTGCTGACTGGGTTAGCGAAGAAAGAGGATTGATAGTTGCCTGTGAGGTAATCGCTATATTTGCTACAGGATGATGATTTGATTTTATCTGAAAGTGTTGGACCTATATTAACAAAATTATCATTGAATCCTGTTGCAATTTCAAAGTCATCGGTTATTATTTTGTTGTTATAAAGAAACTGTGTTTGTTGTGCTTTACCATTGTTTTAATTCAAAAGTGATTTAATTATTTTCCTTATTTCATTATATCATATATCATGACGCAATGCCTGGAGTCACGTGATTTAATGAGGGGGTCGGGCTTCATAATTGAATGAGCTCCCAGAGCTAAAAAAAAGATGAATCCAGACATGTGCACTGTCAATCATCCATTGCGCATTGTACTCTCTCGAAGAGATCTGGGCCTTTGAAGTCGCTTAATTACCCTCATTAACCCTTGTCAATCGTCATTACGCAATATGACGATAGGAGCCACATGATTTAACGAGGGGGAGATATGACGATAGGAGCCACATGAGTTAACGAGGGGGAGGGGCTTATGGTCCGCCCTCTAGATCTAACATCCAATCAGAAACGGCGGAGAGCTGGACCACCGTCAATCAGTATCACACAAAACGATTTACACACCTTTTTCATGTGTTATGGTAATTAGTGTCCTATTACGTAATATTGATTGAGGGGGGGGGGGGGGTGTGCCCGGCCCGCCTCCCCTCAGGCACCTAACCCTGCTGAAAATGTCCGGCTGGACATACGCGTCTCCAAGGAGACAGCTGATAGCTCGGGTCAGCAATTATTTGTGGAGGAGCACCAACCTCTCGTGAACGAGTCCGTGTCACAAGCCAGACTGGCACCACGGGCCAAACGGATACCCAGGAGGGCTGACGAGCATGAAGAGCCTCTGCCTCCTCGGCTAGGCGGGTCCCTCACCAATCGACTGTCGCTTCTGCCGGAGACCCAAAGGGACCACGGAGAGAGGAAGACCGCTTGCAAGGCGACTGACTTCCCGGTCCTCCCACCCACCCATCCCAGACGCTGGTGGGTGGGGTTTGGGGGGGGGGGTGGTGGGGTGGGGTGGGGTGGGGGGTGGGGGGGCCGTGTGGGGTGGGGGGGGAGAGAACTAGCACTGGACGGTGGCCGCCCAGACACGATTTCTATGAATGGGCCGTGGTCTGTACAGATAAAAATATATAAAGAGCCAATTCAACCAGCAATCTGTGTGTCTATAATAGCGGTGTGCGTGTGTGTGTTAAGTTGGCATGTGTCATATGGACCTCCACTTTGGGCGAAATCAACGAAAAGAGGAAATCACAGTCAGAAAACCTTTTAACAGCGGAGTAATGGGTGTGTCCTAACATGCAAATGAAATGACGTCAAACGTTTAATGACAATAACTGTTGAAAACCAATCAAATTGGGCGCATATCTACGCAATCCTATTTGGTTTCTGACATCAGGCTCGGTGAGAAGGGTTAAGGTAAGAAAAAACCCATTATTATCAGTCACGATGGCGTGTCATGTAGACAACTCTGACAATGCATGTTGCTGGGCCGGTACTGGTCCAATACTAGGCTAGTAACCTGCGCTATTATGGTATACGGGGTTGGCTGTCCTTTAGTCATGTTGAAATTAGAGATGTATTAAACACATTTTTAAAATATAATATTGTATAGGCGATGCGTACGGAGTAGGATCTGTACAAAGCACAGTAGATTTAAACTTAAAAGCAATGCGTTTACAATAGCTCAAAGCTAACCTGTAGGCTAAAACATAACGTTTTAATTTTAAAAAAACCTGTTTGCTAAATATAGTTAGGCTACGGTACCCATAATTTTGTTATATTCAAGTTCCGTTTCTGTCATGTTTAGTTATAATATTCTATCATCTTAAAAGTTGATAGACCCGTGATCCAGGTTTATTGACCCTTTCATGGCGAAGTCTGCCAAGATCAGCCGCATCTGTAATGATCTTGTGGGATGTTCATTTGCAGGCCAAGAGAAGACTATTTTTGAAAATTTACCACTGGAATGACTGGCTCGTTTTTTCTTTCCTGGTGGCCAATTAGGTGTGTGTGTGTGCGTGCGTGCGTGCGTGCGTGCGTGCGTGCGTGCGTGCGTGCGTGCGTGCGTGCGTGCGTGCGTGCGTGCGTTAGCTTAAATTAATTATCTCTTTACTAAACCTCTGACTCCGCCCTATGCAGTTTCCGATATGCCCGCCACCGTTTCTGACAAAAATAATAATAATAATAATAATAATAATAATAATAATAATAATAAAAATAATAATAATAATAATAATATAATAGTATGCAACATGATACATGCTTGCCCACAACAATATATGATGCAAATATCATGTAACCCACATACTTGTAAAAGTCTTGGTGTAAATAAATTGAATTGAATTGAATTGATATGCCAGGCATATCAGAAACGGCATAGGGCGGGTTATTATTATTATTATTATTATTATTATTATTATTATTATTATTATTATTATTATTATTATTATTATTATTATTATTATTATTATTATTATTATTATTATTATTATTATTATTATTTCCAACATCATGGATCAGCTTTTTAAAATTTTGCTTTCACAAAATCATTATTCATTTCACCCCTAATATATACGCGTGAAAGATATGCAAATATAGCATAATAATTATTTTCAAATTATAATTTGATCGACTTTATAAGGTTGTTGCCTGGAAGCTTTCATCCAAATTGACTTCAGAATACATGTCTGGTAGTTCTATAGCAAGCGAGATGCGAGTAGTTCAGGTTTGGAAATATAATATTTCCTCTGCAGACACAGCAGCATTTTCGGCTTTTTGGTGTGAAATTATGATTTTATGGAACTTCTCATTTTCTTTTGATGTAAGGATAAGACAATTTTATTTGCAAATCAAGGCGGCCAACTGAGCGGTAATACAAAAAATAACTATAAACTACGCAAAGTCTAGACAACTAATACACAGACAGATTGAAAGATGAGTAAGGCAACGGACATTCCAAATGACCAATATGAGCGAGTACTTTTCCATGGTCATTCCTAACTTTCCGTTCTCCGCTTCGAGCAGTTGACCAAAAGGATATCCCACCACTAATAGCGTTGTAGTAATGGTTCCGATTCTATTGTTGGAATAACGCAGGTGTCCTAGAGCAGGATGCTTTAAAGTTATCTGCGCCCATGCACGGAGACGGTATATTTATCCGGACTCGGAACTCGGGCGAAGCTCTCTATATTCTACCCGACTCCCAAGTCCTTTCCACCCATATATTTCATTTGGAGTCGGGTAAATTCCGATCACTATGATTACTCGATTCTTATCCAATCAGATCTTGTGACCTTTGACCGTGACCCGAGGAAAGCATCAGGCGCCGTTGGCATGATCACTAGTGACGCGGTTGGTCTCACTGGCAATGGAAAATTCATTTTCCGTTATAATATCATCATTCAAACGTGACATGAATT